>SDVV010016189.1:0-14315 GCA_016164225.1 Gammarus roeselii
GTGCAAACCCTGTCTTCGCCCCTGGCACCACGCAGTCTGTAGTGCGAACCCTGTCTACGCCTCTGACACCACGCAGTCTGTATTGCAAACCCTGTCTACGCCTCTTGCACCACGCAGTCTGTGGAGCAAGCCCTGTCTACGCCCCTGGCACCACGCAGTCTTTAGTGCGAACCCTGTCTACGCCCCTGGCACCACGCAGTCTGTAGTGCAAGCCCTGTCTTCGCTCATGGTACCACACAGTCTGTAGTGCAAACCATGTCTACGACTCTGTCACCACGCAGTCTGTAGTACAAACCATGTCTACGCCTCTGGCACCACGCAGTCTGTAGTGCAAGCCCTGTCTTCGCTCATGGTACCACACAGTCCGTAGTGCAAACCCTGTCTACGCCTCTGGCACCACACAGTCCGTAGTGCAAACCCTGTCTACGCCTCTGGCACCGCGCAGTCTGAAGTGCAAACCCTGTCTACGCCCCAGGCACCACGCAGTCTGTGGTGCAAACCCTGTCTTCGCCCCTGGCACCACGCAGTCTGTAGGGCAAACCCTGTCTACGCCTCTGGCACCACGCAGTCTGTAATGCTAACCCTGTCTACGCCTCTGGCACCACGCAGTCTGTAGTGCAAGCCCTGTCTTAGCTCATGGTACCACACAGTCTGTAGTGCAAACCCTGTCTACGCCTCTGGCACCACGCAGTCTGTAGTGCGAACCCTGTCTACGCTCCTGGCACCACGCAGTCTGTGGTGCAAACCCTATCTTCGCCCCTGGCACCACGCAGTCTGTATTGCAAACCCTGTCTACGCCTCTGGCACCACGCAGTCTGTAGAGCAAGCCCTGTCTACGCCCCTGGCACCACGCAGTCTGTAGTGCAAACGCTCAGGGCTCTAAACAAGGCACGTCGAATTTAAACTCGATGTAAAGATGGCAAATTTGAATTACTAACAGTGGAACGTCATACATCATTTATCTCAACACTAATTTATTCGGCACTGCATTTCTGTATATTTCGCAAGTGCCCAAAAGATGACATCAATGCCTGCCTAGCTGGTGGGTGCCAACGAATTTATTTTCCTAACACCATAAAACGTGTCTAGCATCCTTAAGTTTCTGAATTATTGTCTAGAATATATAGAAGACGCCATTTTCGTGATATCGTGAATCATTTTGAGAACTTGACTTATGGCAACAAGGCAACTAGCACGCCCACCAACAAGTCGTTGTTGACAGCGGGATAAACGCTCCGTAAATAGTTCTAGATAGACTTCCTCGGGATTCAGTCAGGCTCATATCAATCTAGGCGCACCAATGAGGGGGTCATGGGGTCATAGCCCCGTCATTTGCCATTGAATTTGTGATTGGGCTCCTTTTAAATTTAACCTGAGTAGGCACATTTGGTGTGAATGCCCCCCATTCCTCATTGGGTTATGGCACCCCCTTCACAAAATCCAGGGCGCGCCACTGAACTTTGGTAATCCTTAAATGGGCCCTATTAAATGTTTCCCGCTTATCTAATAAACAATTTGTGCATGCATAACTCTACATACATCTATCACAATTTCTTCAGTGAGATTGCTCATCGCTTCGGTGCAGCATTTGGCCGAGGCTGGGGTCAAGGAAGCTGTGTATAACAAGTGTTTACAAGTGTGGGAAGACAACAACAGGCCTATTGACCCAAACTAGGCTGCTCTATGATAGCAAGAGGATTAGTTCTGAAGAACGCGTCGATTACCGTCCGCACACGATGTTCAAAGTCCCGAAAGCCTTGAGACTTTTGAACTATGAGTCACGCCTCCTTGGGATTTCAGCCTATGAACACGCAGTAGAGTGTGTGTTCATAGGCTGGAATACCGAGGAGGTGTGA
Source organism: Gammarus roeselii (assembly GCA_016164225.1). Taxonomy (NCBI): domain Eukaryota; kingdom Metazoa; phylum Arthropoda; class Malacostraca; order Amphipoda; family Gammaridae; genus Gammarus; species Gammarus roeselii. The sequence goes on from SDVV010016189.1 coordinate 1,857, forward strand.
TTTATCATTCAAAAGTCATAAGGCTCTCGGGACTTTGAACATCGTGTGCGTACAGTATAAGAGAGCTTCGTGTGTCGGAGTTTGGTTAAGTGTGTGTGAGGAGGAAGCTATGAGTAAACTTTGGTAAAAGTAAAACAATGAGGAATGTCGATGCGAACAGAATTAGTGTCCTCCTAAATGGAGAGTTATTGGAAGAAGTTCAGTGTTTTAAATATCTGGGCTCAAATGTCAAAAAAACTGAGTAAGTGGAAACTGAAATGAAATCGCGAGTGAATGAAGGATGCTAAGTGTTAGGTGCACTGACGAGTGTAATGAGCTGTAGAACGTTGGGGAGTTAAGCAAAGGGAGGGCTGTATGAGAGTGTAAGTCCCAACTGTGCTCTAGGGAGCTGAGACTTGGGAGGTGAGAGCAGAAGAGAAAAAAAGGTTGAATGTCTTCGTGGTGAAGTATTTGAGGAGCATGACTGGTTTGACGCTGAGAGACAGGATCATTAACGACGTGGTGCGAGTTAGATGGTGAAGTTGGAGGACAGAGTTGATTCGCAGGTTTTCAGATGGTTCGGGAACATGGTGAGGATGGATGAAGGAAGATTGGTGAAAATGGTGGTGAAGGCAGAGGCGAGTATACGAAGGCCTAGAAGGAGACCGAAGTTTGGGTGGATGGATGTTGTGAAGCTGGCATCAGGAAGGAGAGACTTAAGTGTGGAGGTAGCGAGGGAGTGTGCTATGAACAGGCGTGAGTGGAGAATGGTTGTGAATGAAAGATTTTTGACGCTGCCCTGATGTGCTTTCCGGCCCTTGGCATCTCGTTCAGAAATGGGTTTCAGAAGTAAACAAGTCACACTATCGGGCCCTGCTGCCGACACTGACCCCGGACCGCACTCATGACCAGGAGGATGTGTGGCGGGGTCTTTCGGCCTGACCTATTAGCGCAAAAGAGCTAGGTTGTGTGAGTGTGAGTGTATGAGAGGAGTGTGAGGTGCGCCTAGTGTCTGTATCTGTATCCGTATCTGTGCTCAGCGGAACAATGCACGCATTACACCACCTAATCTGGCCCGGGCCCGACACAAAGCACAAATTCAGTAGCCTCACCAGCCATTCGACTGTCGTGACTCAACCCCTCACCAGGAACACAATCGCAACGTCGCCCAAACTAGGGCCTTTCCCTGCTTATCCCCGCCTCCTGCACCTCGTCCATAGTCATATTCACCACAAGTCTCGCTCTCAAGACTAGCATCCGCGTACACCACTACTCACAGCAACAGTGTCACAGCCTCTGCGACATCCTCTACTTTCAACTAGTCTTCAAATGTTCGGTCCACCTCTTTCGCACATCACACTCTAACAACAACCGGCTGTTTACATCTTTGACATCCTCTCCCTTCCCGGTCTTCCTATGCTCACCCTCTTTACCTCTTTCTAGAACATGTTTCTGTTTTCTTCAAAAGTCGCACAACCGCTTGTCCCACCTGGCATCAGCGTCCCTCTTAGCTCTCCTCACCACCCGCTTCACCTCTTTTCTCACTTCTCTCTATAGTTGTCATAAACCCCCACCGACCTCGCCTGCAACCACTCGTCAAAGGCTCTTGTCTTCTGCGTCACCGCCTATTTGATCGTTCTACCACTCGCAGCCCCCCTTCTGCACCCGTCCACATGGCAAACGCCGTACACATTTTTCTCGCAACCCAAAAACGCAACTCTGAACGTCTCCCATTCTTCTTCAACCTTTCTCAGGTCTTGCCTTCTCACGCTCTCCTATTCCTCCCTCAACGCACCTGGAACTCCTCAGCTCTGCTTTCCACATTCAGCTCGCTAACCATCACTGCCTCATTTCCTTCTCATATTCTTTTGTCCCCCTTCCACCTCTGTTCCACTCGTAATCCTCCTTCTACCTCATCGCTTAACACCCACACATCCAATAACCTCCCCATCACTTTCCTCGAAATTAACACAAAATATTTCAGCGCTGTCTCCACCACTGCACCACGGGCATCCCTACCTCCGTGTTCTTGTGGTTATATTGTTTTTTGAACTAGTTGTTTCCGATCACCAGCTTCTGTTTCATGCACAACCTAATCAGATTTTATCCACTGTATCTTCTACCGGGAACGACATACCTCCCTGCCACGTTCTCTACCACTACATCTACAACTCAAGCGTTTAGGTCTTGCAGTACAACCACGTTGTTTTTACCTACAAAATTCTCTATAGACTCACTCAGGTAAATAAAAAATTGCTTTCTCTCCTCCTCACTCGTTTCGTTACCAGATGCGTAAGCTCTCAGATCAGTCCATAATTTTCACCCAAACCAATCTAGAAGACACTTTCTTCAACTCGGTAACGCCATTAGTTACCAGATCACTCAATATTTAACATCACATCTTCTCGTACCCAGCCTTCCTCCTCGCCCGACTTCCTGCCACTCCCCACGCCAAACTCACATTCGCCCTTCCTGTCAACTTCGTCTCACTCATTCAACACATCAAACTTCTTCATCGCAAAGTTTACATCTCTTTGCTTCATTCGCACTACAATCACGAACTTTCAGCGACCCTAATAATAGGGTTCGGAGAGGCGTGAGCCTCTCCTTTCTCTGCTCGTCATCCCGTCTCCGAGGGAAGAATTTATAGAGGACGGAATCTCCAGCCTCTTCGCTCCGTTCTATTAGTTCCCTCCTACGACATGTAGAGGGTTAGGGTAGAAGCTTTCTAATTCTCCGCCACTGGGCCCAGTCCCCGCCAAAGGGCGAACAGCTGAATCTACCATCTACTGAATATACTAAACTTATGAAAGACATTAATACCCTCCCGTCCAGTCAACGGAGACGTCGATTACATTTCAGCAGCCTTAACGAGTCTCGAACCTTTTTCGACCATCAAATAGCTCATCGCCAGTTGCGAGTCGCTATTCACATCGCAACTATCGCTGTCCGCCCCACCCACATCGAATCCTAGATTGTAATAACCAATGAACCTACACTTCCCTTTTCTATGAGATAAACTCTCGTTATAATCCTATTTCAGGACTAGGGCTATCTACTGGTTATCCAAGCCATCACTCGCAAGGCAATCAGGCCATCCTTTTCTTACCGCACCCTCCGAACCAGCACGCCTACATGGATGTTCAACCCACCGCGAGTCAACTTAGACTTGCTACTGTACCCGGAAGCAATTACTCCATGCACTATCTACTGCCATGAATGGTCGAGACTGCTCAAGAAACAATATCCAGATATTTGCCATTTATACACTGACGGCACAAAAAACTGTCGACGGAGTGAGGGGTGCCGCTGTGTGCGAAGCATCCTCATTTTTGTTAGACCTCCTACAGGAAGTTTATATTCACTACAGAGGCACACTCACTGCTATTAGTCATCTTGATTAATAAAACTCATCTCTTTCCCAAATAAATCACCTACTCAGTCTGAGTATCGCAAATCAGCTTACAACTCTAAATTATCTGTAAAAAACTCAATGTATGTAAGATACAACACGACTCTTTACAGTGGCCGGGGCAGGTCAAGCCTTCAAATTCTGCTGGAACCCGGGTCACGTGGAAGTAAGGGGAAACGAGCTCGCCGACTCCACCGCTAATCTGGCTTCCACCCACAAAGAACTATTTATCACCATACACTACATATGTTGTTTCTTCATCATCAACTCCCGTATAACGTACCATTGGAACGATATGTGGCAACACAGCGGACAGAAAGTGCTGTCAGCCAAACCCTCAGTTGGAAATTGAAAAATCTAGTTTCTAAACAGGGAAGATCAAAAATTCACCAACCACTTGTGCACAAGACTCTCATGAAAACATGCAACCATCAAATGGACGCAGTTGGGTCTTTGGTGCCAGCTTGACGAGTGCGGCAACAAATCGCGTTTGGTTACACTACCGGCCCCTACGAAGCGGCATAATATTGGACGGTGGTGCTTTCGAGGTGATTCGTCCATCACTCGGTGTACTTCGTCACAATACTCAAAAAGCAGGGCAACGAAGACCTACTTTAAGAACTTCGCATTAATCTTTTATTTGCGTTTTGAAAGAAAAAATATGAAAAGCAATAAAAGAAGAACCATACTCTAGTCTTAACATTTAATAGAGTTGCTGTTTTGGCACATGAAGCAGTGGGAACATGCCAACTCGATGAACTTTGCGTCCTATGACTGACGTCAGAACTCCGGTGCAGATGAACCAATTTCATCTAATCTATTGCGAGCAAATGTCTCTTGAAAAAAAAACATAAAAAACAAGGCTAGAAATTTTTTCACTTCAGATGCCCCTCAACCTAGTTACATGTCCCCTTTCATTGTTTGTTGCATTGAAAGAAAGATCGGTGTATTTTAGATGCCTCTGAATTACAAATACCTGTCGCACGGGCTGAAATTTTTAATCCGTGGAAGAGTGTCAAGCCCATTCACCACCAATGGTATTCCTACCATGGAGAGGATCGCATCAGAGGCTGGTGGAGACGAACCCCAATATTCAACCAGTCCTGCTACTGAGTGGGTGGAATTGCTCTCCCTTTCCACCGAGCTGTTCAAGTATTGCGAAGAGGTGAGAACACGAGTACTCTATTGATACCAAAACTTCGAAGCACTTAAAATAACAAATAAATGCAGTGGTCGGAACGGTAACATTTTTTGTTTCCTTGAACATTTCTCAGGCTTGTTTGGATTCCCACGTGTTCTCTGCTCTGTCGCCACAATGTAGCTGTGGCCAAAGGAGTGCAATCACTTCATTGTTTTTTCCAATGGATGGTAATCCCTCGTAATCTATTACCAAGGAATGGTAAACACTTCAAATTCAGTGCCAATTGATTAACATCTCAAAAAGCTTATATCGCATGTTTCCACCCCACCTCCCTTTCTTCTCAACGATTATTCAACAAAGTTTGTCTCGACCGATCTATTCAGTGAACCGTGTTATATTGACTGTACTCTAAACATCTCTCACGTTAAGTCCCTGCTTTCAGCACGCTCTTGTTTAGAGGGATAGGAAGGCAGTTGTTCCTAAGCCGGTTCTAGACCCGGTCCGCTCGTGCCGTACAAGTTCAGGCCTCGGATTCATAGACACTCTGCAACATCTTTACCGACCAACTTGGAATGTATAGAAGCCATGAAACACGGTTTGCTGGCTGGACTTGACTGTCGCGCCCGGGCCTCCCTGGCCACCCACCAGGGTGTAAAGGATGAACACGCTGTATTCGAATCGTCGCATGAATGAAACCTGGGTTATTGTTACAGGGAACTGGCGAACAATAGCAAACCAACGCTCGTTATTGTTCAAGCATAAACGAAGAATCTAACTATTATTTATCGACAAATACTTTTTTTGTTACTAAGTTACTAATCGAATTATACGGTGGCAGAATGAATTAGTTATATTTGCTTTCATAACCACTGGTTGTTGGAAAGCTTCGTTGAAGTAAATTACTGGAACTTATTTTCTCTGTAAGTTGAATTATTCGTAAGGTATTTTTTTTTTTTGAAGTAGGAGGGAGGGACTGAGCGAAAGGGAGGGTACTAGATAAGAGGGAAGGTAGCAATTATAAACACAAACCTGAGCGACCGATCACACGTCGCTCTTAAAATTCACGGTCACGACAGACGAGGTTTCCCAAGAAGTTATCCTGGTCTTCGAAGTGGAATCAATGAACAGAGCCATGCACAAAATAACGATGCGTTAGAGCATGCAATGACAGAACCTCGAAGTATATTTTTTCCCGTTTAAACTTCAGAAGCGAACCTGACATAATTTGAATTACTGTTTTTCATCATTAAGAAAAGTTATAGGTTCCATAGTAGACACATAAAATGCCGCGCTAGCACTTCTTTCGACAGGGGCCTTTATTAAACGATCAGGTTTCCATAATATTGCCTACAATACTATATGCAGTGTTAGTCCCGTGCAAGGCTTCAGTATAATATAATGACTCATAGACTAACAAAAACCTCCTCTACTCGATCTAGTATCTGCCGACAGACTACCTTCTCATCACAACAAGTTCTTTACTTTTCCCTATTCAAATGAACTCCTCTTTCTAGGGTTTTTTATAATGGCGTTTTATCACGAAAGATGATGGATATTGCATGCGCCTCGAATATGACAGAGTCCCCTGAAAATAGGCAGAAAATATAAGCTACTTTCCGCCCTCATTACCGCCATCATCGATTCTCGGTGAGGGCGGTGATCTTTAGTTTCCCTTCATTTTTGATGATGATCGCTACTTGGAGTGAGTTGCTTATTTTCTTCGGTGGCTGGTGTGGGTCGAGCCCTGAGGTGTCTCCATGAAAGAACGGCTGTTACTCAATTCCGTACGTTAGGTTGGGACCAGAGATGTTGGGTTGGGAGCGCAGATGATTGGTAGGGACCGAAGGTGTTATAGCTTGGACCGTGGGTGCTTGGTTGGGACCGGTTGTATTAGGTTGGAACTAAAGGAGTCGGGTGGGATTGTGTGTGTTCGGGTGGGACCGTAGGTGTTAGGTTGAGACCGTTGGATTTTGGATGGTACCGTAGCTATTAAGATGGGACCGTCACGCTTGGTTGAAACTGCAGGTGCGGGCTGGGACTATGGGTGTTCGATTGGTTTCGTGGATGTTAAGTAGGGATCGCCGGTGTTATGTGGGACTGAGGTGGTAGGGTTGTGACCACCGGTTATGGGTTGAACCGAGGTGCTAGGGTTCGGACCGCTGTTGTTGGGTAGGACCGAGATGCTAGGGTTATTACCGCCGGTGTTGGGTGGAACCGAGGTGCTAGGGTTGGGACCGCTAGTGTTGGGTGGGACCGAGGTGCTAGGGTTGGGACCGCTGGTGTTGGGTGGGACCGAGGTGCTAAGGTTATTACCACTGGTGTTGGGTGGGACCGCTGGTGTTGGGTGGGACCAAGGTGCTAGGGTTGGGATCGCTGGTGTTGGGTGGGACCGAGGTGCTAGGGTTGGGACCGCTGGTGTTGGGTGGGACCGAGACGGTAGAGTTGAGACCGCGGATGTAAGATTAGGACCGCGGGTAACAGATCGGCGTCGTATGTGTTGGTTTGGGACCGTAGGTGTTGGTTTGGGACCGTAGGTATTCGGTTGGAGCCATAGGTGTTAGATTGTGACCGTGGGTGTTAGGTTGAGACCGTAGGTATTCGGTTGGAGACATAAGTGTTAGATTGTGACCGTGGGTGTTAGGTTGGGACCGTAGGTATTTGATTGGGGCCGCAGTTGTTGGGTAAACCTGCAGGTGCCAAATCACGACAGCAGGTGTTAGGTCTATGCCGCAGGTTTTTGATTGAGTCTCAACAACGTGCTGCTAACAGAAAAATAAAATGTTTAGTGAGCCAAGGATGACACGCAGTAAGAAATGCAATTAACACCATTTAAGAAGATGCCTCGGTTAAGAACAGACTTTCTCACCAGTTGCCGAATAACAAGGGCTCCAGAGGAGGCACCGACTCAACACAACTCAACCTAGAAGGCCAGGGCTTTCGTGGAGGCGATGGAGGCATCGACTCAACACAACTCAACCTAGAAGGCCAGGGCTTTCGTGGAGGCGATGACTCAATACAAATCAACGCAGAGGGTCACAAGTCATGGCGTAACTTAACACAACTTGACGCGGAGTATCAAGGGCTCTGGTGGAAACAATGACTCAACACAAGTAGTCGTGGATGTTCAGTATCTCTGCTGGAGACAATGACTCAACCAAACTGAACGCAGAGGGGCCAGTCACGTCACTCAGTGTGCCCCATCTGCCTGCGAACTTACTTATTCTCTGGTCGTATAGAGCAACAATTAACTGACGCATTGCACCAAGTGCTTTGAAGAGTGGGCCGCCAACAGAGCGCGCAGTGTTTGTCCGTAACATTTGGAAACTGTTCTCCGGTATAGTTTGTCTGAAAGCCAACCAGTTGAGGGGCCGAAATTGTAAAAGTGCTTGTAAATACAGTCTGCGCACCCAACGAACCCAACCTTCTTAATGGTTACTGAAAAGCAGGGAATGTGACCACTCACGACGGGGGATGGTTGCCATGGAAATAAGCAGCCTTCTTATTGGTCACTGAACAGCAGGGAATGTGAACACTCACGACGAGAGATGGTTGCCATGGAAATAAGCAGCCTTCTTATTGGTCACTGAACAGCAGGGAATGTGACCACTCACGACGAGTGATGGTTGCCGTGGAAACAAGTTGCTCGCCATCGGGAGCAGCTCGTGGCTTTGATAGGATACCCCAGTTTAATAGGAGAAAACCCCAGTTTAATAGAAGAATACCCCAGTTTGATAGAAGAATACTCCAGTTTAAAATGAACTCTCCCCAACATTAATGACTCAAGTTGTTCATCTTCGGGGAAAATAGCAGCCCACCATCCACTCCAAACCACTTCCTCATTAGCTGATGATTTTTTTCACAATGCATGCGGTGAATCAATGGGACTATGAATCATATTAATATGAAGTATATTACAATAATCAAATTAGCTTGCAATAGTTCGGATCAGTCACAGTTTTGAACATAAACTGTATTTGACACCTTCTTCAGTACACCAGAAACAAGTAAATGTTGATTGTGCCTGCAAATCAACTGACTATGATCGAAGTATTTACGAGAGTAAGGGGCGAACAAGGTAATTTGTAATGTTTATATATTGACCGTAATTGTCTTGTTTTGAAACTTACGGAAATAAAGCAACATTCAGAGAGCTTCTTGCCTATTCCTACCGGTCTAAATTAAACCTGGAATAGCCTAAAAAATTAAAGATCCATTCACATGCAAGCTAATATAATATTCCTCCGAGCATGTTAGCCCTTTTCAAATCGGTGTACAAACTTATATTCCTATCCTGGAAAACTATCCGCCACTAGTCTATCCCACGTCAAAAATCAAACACCATTTGCCACTCGTTCCAGATATTCGAGTCTCTTTTTAAGGGTCCTCCTCCTCCAACACATCTGTCCTCCTCCAAGCCCCCGAGTATACACCATCTAAAGGCGTTCTCGGCTTTTCCAGGCATCTAACTAAATTTTGTCCTAATCCACTTTTTATTGACGATAAACCGCAACGGTGGAGACTGCCTACATGGCACAGTCATGGGTCCAGACGGTGGGTGGTCCTCGGACAGCGGTCCAGCCAACACTCCAGCTTGGGACAGAACAGTCCAGTCAACACTTCAACCTTCGACAGAACGGTCCAGATAACTCTCCAGCCTTGGACAGAGCGATCCAGACAGTACTCCAGCCTTGAACAAAGCGGTCCAGTCAGCATTTCGGTCTAGAGCACAGCGGTCAAGGTAATACTCAAGCCTGGGACAAAGCGGCCCAGACATTACTCCAGCTTGGGGCAGAGCGGTCCAGTCAACATTCCAGCCAGAGCAGAGCGGTCTAGTCCACAATGTTATCACCCAATCCAGACGCGGAACCTCTCAGCCGGCACTCAATCCAGACACGGAGCCCTACCGCTGGCACTCAATCATACACGGAGCTCTACAGTCGGCGCCCAATCATACCAGTAGCGTACAGTCGGCGTGCAATCATACACGGAGCTCTACAGTCGGTACCCAATCATACACGGAGCCCTACAGTCGGCACCCGATCATACCCGTAGCGTACAGTCAGAGTGCAATCAAACACGGAGCTCTCCAGTCGGCACCCAATCACACCCGTAGCGTACAGTCGGCGTGCAATCATACACGGAGCCCTACAGTCGGCACCCAATCACACCCGTAGCGTACAGTCGGCGTGCGATCATACACGGAGCCCTACATTCGGCTCCCAATCACACCCGTGGCGTACAGTCGGCGTGCAATCATACACGGAGCCCTACAGTCGACACCCAATCACACCCGTAGCGTACAGTCGGCGTGCAATCATACACGGAGCCCTACAGTCGGCACCCAATCATACACGGAGCCCTACAGTCGGCACCCAATCATACCCGTAGTGTACAGTCGGCGTGCAATCATACACGGAAATTTACAGTCCGCGCCTGATCCAAACATGGAGGCTAGCAGTCGGCACTCATTCCAGATGTAAATCCATTCCGTTATCTGAATCTACGACCGTCAATAACTGTTGTCCAGCGGACATCTTCGTCGTCAATCATCATCAATGGACCGGTGGCGTTACGTGTCAATAACATCCACGAATCTTCAAAGTATGGGACGCCGGGCAACTGAAAGGGATGATGTCATCAGATCTGAGTAATAATGTGAGGAATAATGTAATGTCTCTCGTTGAGGTCGACGATAGTTACCTCGGTGAGCGGATACCACGCACCTATGCACTAAGTTTCTTCCAAAATAAGGGTAACTTGGAGGTGGGTGGTGTGCTCTTTAACGCGATACACCGATTCAGAAGTAGTCAAAAATGTCAGTTCTGGGGTTACGGTACAAGTGTCTGACACAATAATCGCTCTCAATGGCCTTCCATCATCCATTGTTTAAGATAATAATACCTCATTCACGTCTGAAGTGGTTCAAAATTAGTTAGCACATACGTGGATAGAATATGTTCGTTCATACGTTCTTCACCAAAAGTGAAACTGAGCGTCGGGTAATACAGAATGGGCTTCGCAAAGTGAAACTGAGCGTCGGGGTAATACAGAATGGGCTTCGCAAAGTGAAACTGAGCATCGGGGTAATACAGAATGGGCTTCGCAAAGTGAAACTGAGCGGCGGGGTAATACAGAATGGGCTTCGCAAAGTGGAACTGAGCGTCGGGGTAACACAGAATGGGCTTCGCAAAGTGAAACTGAGCGTCGGGGTAATACAGAATGGGCTTCGCAAAGTGAAACTGAGCGTCGGGGTAATACAGAATGGGCTTCGCAAAGTGAAACTGAGCGTCTGGGTAATACAGAATGGGCTTTGCAAAGTGAAACTGAGCGTCGGGGTAATAGAAGATGGGCTTCGCAAAGGCACTCGCTCTGTGTGACACAGATTAAGACATGAACGGTCGCACTGCCGTAATGCTCCAAACTCAGTGACGGGGATTGCTCTCGACGCACGTGTTGATGGTAAAAATTATGTAAACAAAAAAAAGGTGTATTATCACGAGGAATGCCCTTGCAAGAGACAAAAAACCCCAAAAAATGACCGTGTTCCATGTAGGTGATAATGTATCTAGAATAAGTTTAATAGAAGATCCAAAGTGACTCGAAGTGACAGAAAATACACATTTATGTATATAAAGTACTTGAATCTAATCTAGATGTCATCTGTGCAAGACATGTTGAGCAGCTGTTGCAAAGAAAAGACCAAACTCGTGCCAGCAAACAGAAAGGAAATGAGTACATGGAGAAATGTTTGGAAGACAATCTGCTGAAAGAGTTTGTGATGCGTAAACGTGTGCACTGTGTGCGGCTGATGCTCCACAAAGTGCGGAGTGTTTCCTTCCCGACCGGCAAATGTGCACAGCATTGATTCGATGAACGGACAGGATGAATGCAGAACCAAATCTTGAGGCAGTATGCTTGATCCAACCGATTAACAATTGCCAAACGAAACATAAACCAACCCATACGTTCGGCGAGGGAAAGACGTTCGATTGTCAGATATGTTGTTGGCAACAACTCATAGGTAGGGAGGTAAATATGTTAAGAAATGAAATGTCCACGTCGGTAATGAAAGTTCAATGATTGAAACTGTAATTTCTCTCTTAAAGGAGTGGATGTGTCACGTCCAAATGTTTAATAAGTTAGACCTAGACTTTTGTGTTATATTTGCAGCTAAACCATGAGAAGTGGAAAACTCGACGTGAATTAGTTTCATGTTGTGTGAGGAAAGGTCAGATAGGTTAAACTGTCAGGATGCAATGCCACAGTAATGAAGGGGTTAGGACAGCAGCAGCAAACACTGCCTACACAGTCTTAGCGGCTAGGGCATATTGCCTTCGCTCGCCGGAGCATGAACAGGACTCAGAGCTCTAGATACACATCTGTACGAGCTTTAGATACACGTGTGTACGAGCTCTAGATACACATGTGTACGAGCTATAGATACACATGTGTACGAGCTCTAGATACACATGTGTGCGAGCTCTAGATACACATGTGTACGAGCTCTAGATACACATCTGTACGAGCTTTAGATACACGTGTGTGCGAGCTCTAGATACACATGTGAACGAGCTATAGATACACATGTGTACGAGCTCTAGATACACATGTGTGCGAGCTCTTGATACACATGTGTACGAGCTCTAGATACACATCTGTACGAGCTTTAGATGCACGTGTGTGCGAGCTCCAGGTACACATGTGAGCGAGCTCTAGATACACATGTGTGCAAACTCTAGAAACGCATGTGTACGAGCTCTAGATATGCATGTGTACGAGCTCTAGATACGCATGTGTGCGAACTCTAGATACACATGTGTACGAGCTCTAGATACGCATGTGTACGAGCTCTAGATACGCATGTGTACGAGCTCTAGATACGCATGTGTACGAGCTCTAGATACGCATGTGTACGAGCTCTAGATAC
>SDVV010016190.1:0-14315 GCA_016164225.1 Gammarus roeselii
CAAAGAAGTGAACAGCAACGACACTGCAAAATTGAATGATGAAAGGAGTAACTTGCTGTAAAAATATACTTGGCACAGGGGAAAAAAAAAGATAAATGTTACTAACTAAACCACGTGTAGTATACTGAACTGAACAGCTAAAAGTAAATAAAAACAAGTCAAGAAACTCAGCGATGGGAAAACTTGAATGTATGGGCCGTCAATGTGGCCCAAGTTGGCAGCTGCAATGAACGTGTGCCCAACTGCTTGGCTGAAGTAGGTCGAAACAGATGAACCGCTCTTCTAGCAGGTCGAAGCGGATGAACCGCTCCTCTAGCAGGTCGAAACAGATGAACCGCTCCTCTAGCAGGTCAAGAATTTCAGACTATATAACATGGGTTACCAAAGGCGTACAATAAAGTATACTTTTGGACTGTATACCATGGGTTACCAAAGGCGTACAATATAGTATACTTTTGTAAACGGAAGCCTTCATAATGTCTGCCTAATGCGTCCTACATTTAAAATAAAATATTTAGTTCATGTCGACCCTCACTGATTAAACTTTACAAAAGTGTTGTTAATGCGAATTGTAACAGGTGCAGTCTGTTTACGTCGAACCAATTCGTCATCATTTTTACATCAAGAAATTTTGTATAAGCGCTGAACATACTCTCCACTAACCTAAATTGGTGTAACTCCTCGTTTACGAAACTTGCACTTAAGGACATTTAACCTTTACATTTGAATTTAGATTGCCTGAAAGTTGAGTTGGTTCATTTCATTCCACGAAATTTGAATTCCATCTCAAGTGATCGCTTGATGTGACGCAGCTTGTTTCGAAACGTGATGTGGAATGGGTCGAAAACTTTGCCCAACAATTTTGTTAACATCTTTTGGACACAACACACAAAATCGGGTCACACACGTTTTATCCATTGAAATGTGTAACGAAACTGACAGCAAACATATTCATGGATAATAACCTTGCCGAGAAGAATTTTAACGTTCTAGAAAAACAATTCATCGGGAAGGCACGTTCAAGATTTACGAAAAATGTGTCGTATAACTTCTCTTGAGCCATAACTTACATATTCATTGATCAAATTATCAATATTTTTATATTTTGTTCCGTGTAAATTGTCAAATCTTTATTGATTACACAAGTGTGTCACGCTCAAACCTATTTATTATTTAGTAAGCCTTAATGCATACTACCAGTATTCGCCTCCAGTAACCGCGACCGATGATTCATGATAAATTTAACCAGCCACGACACGACTATGGGTGAATCGACTGGTCGGATAATGTTTAACCCACAAAACCTTTTGAATTAATCTTCCGATAATAAAATTTGATTGGTCTCATCATTTGATATCGCAAACGAAATAAATTGACACCTTTTACAAATCTAATGACGAACCCCCAAATTTGATTTTCATTGCATGAATTCCTATTTATACGACTTCTTCTGAAATAATTTTTGTAGCCTGCCGCGTTATTATACACTTAGTTTATGGAATTTGATTACCAGATTATTTAGTTACTCATACTATTGTTTTTTATTTTAAAACATTATTTTAAAGGGTTGGTGGCAGCGGTCGTGAGATATTGGATCAAACACATTGTAATTTAAATATTTACTTGTCGTTACATGATATAAGACTAAGACACGCCGACGCGTTGATTCCAAGAAACGAGCACACATTGCGCACTCGGTCCAGAGTCTCTTTTTTAAATAGGTGACACATCAGAAGGTTTGAAGAATGGTAACAAAGGGGTAACATAATCTGGGGAAGCCTGTCAAGTCGCTAATGGAAACAATTTAGAGGATTTGTGGAAAACACAGACATGCGGTCAATCAAACAAGATTAGAAGATGAAGATCAACAGTTTATATAACATGGGTTGCCAAAAAACGTAGAATATAGCGAATAAAGAAGCGTAAAAGCAATGAGCTTCAGAAAAAGAAACGGTATTCTGCATCAATGCATCCAATAAGTCAAAAAAAATATTGATTAGGAAAAATTATCCGGCCAAACGTTAGCATGACTATTGTTCAAGAGAATGATCACCATTCCTAGTATTTAAAATATCACCTGTTGCTTTATGGAGAAAAATGATTTGAGTTAACGAAGCGTGCGCTACGCGTCACTGTCATGTCCATCAGACAGCCTCCTTGAGGTTTGCTCTTTTCTATGTATATTATGTTCATATTCCTACCTAATTAGCGACAAATTGACTCATTCGGTGAATAATGGTGGGTTAGTAGCGGTTGGATTGTGATATTTTGCGTTTTTTGTTGGTTTATCTGCTATATTGTGTAAAGGAATAGGAGGGTAGGTATGTTTTATAACTCGCTTTGCAGCCTTGGCGTGTGTTTGGCACAGCTTGGTACCAACCTGATGTTGAATTTAGGCAACGTTTTGTGTTTTTTTCCTCTGTTTATTCCATATGTATATAGTATTTTTAGGAATTGAATGATATAATAATTTGACTGTTGACGGGTTTATGTATATGTTTCTGGGGATGCAGCAGCTTTGTTACGAGATTCTATTTACTCCATGACTCACTGTCTAGTTTCGAATCTGATATCTCGGTGACACCATGTATCCGCATATTCCAAATGGGACGTTATCAATCGGATGTGGTCTGTTCGAGTAGTCCTATCTGGATTTTTTTTTGTACAGCGGGTGTCGGTCGGATGCCCTCCTCAGCGAACGTAGCCGTAGCTTACGTGAACGATATAGATTTATCGTAAGGTATTATATTGTGTTATGTATTCAAATAAATGATCGGTTAATATATGCTGAATTTGTATTGTTTTTGGAATTTTGAATAATTATCTCATACGGTCATAGAAAATTTACGATATTTTTGGGCCTGCATCTAACATGTAGAACAATATTTCAGGCATAATTGGTCGGTTATTGCATCTTTTTTATAGTTGAAATTTTGTTACGACTAAGCCGTGGCTACTTTAGTTAAAGAAGATTTGATATTTTCCCTGTTTTGGTCTATAAAAGTTACAACAGAGACATCCCATCATCGAACCCGTCAATAACATCTCCAGTAAATTTTAGCAATGCACGTCCACTATTCATGCCAGTCTAGAAACCATGTTAATTGTGGCTAAGAATGTTATTAGATTCCAAATGATTAAGTAATCTCGCATAAAATGGTTTCATAAGCCTAATGACGGCTATAAGATTATGCTGAGCATTTTATGATGGCAATATGCATCAAGTGTCGCTATTAAGATACCTATACTATGAGGGAATATAGAAAAGTACTGATAAGTTTTTTTTATTACCAAGTAGGTATTCTAATGAATAAAAATCGTCGTTGCAGCAGGCACTTTTATTTTATTATGGCTATATATATAACATAGTTGTGGTTTGTTGTCCTGCTGTTGGAGGATGTATTCCAGAAAAATATGATACCTAAATTCTAATATAATTGAACGGCAAAATAATTATTTATATGTAGGATTAAATCTGCACAATGTGAACTCAGCGGTAACTGTGAATGATAGATATTAAATAGCTATAATAAGATCTTGGTCATGACAAGCAGCCAAGTACTTGCAATGGTAATAGCTATATGCTGGTATATAGCTTGGATAATACTCCAACATTTTTTATGGAATGCCGTTGAGTTTCTTAATAAAATATGAATTGACATTTCAAGTTGCCAACTTCGTTGCATCAGATATCAAGTGTTAACTGGAACAGATTTTTAACAAGTTTAGCCAGCTTTGTTCAGGTGTTATAGTTGCTGTAAATATTCTTCGTGCTAACCTAAGTTCCAGAGGTATATATAGGTTTTTAATGATACTTTCTATTCCAGGGTAGGTTCCATTGTGTAATTATATGGTTGAATGATGAAAGAGCACATGTCAGCCACTGAAAATATGATTCAATTTATGTATTTCTGAATATTTTTGAGACTTACTTTCAGTATTGTGCAGCAGGTTGCAAGGGCTGTTCAAATTTGCACAGGTATCAACGTGTTTTGAACTAAACCTAACTTGATTGCATTACTTGCTCATTGTCAAAGAAATCATCGTAAAAATTGAATACATACAGTTTCATGGTGATGGCAACAAGAACTAGGAAGGTAAATAAGAAAATGGAAAGCTGCTCACATGAATTAATCAAACCATGGAATCGTTAGAATCAAGATCAAACAAGACGACAATCGGGGAAAACGTTTTCTCACATTACCTAATGTCTTTCAATCTGGGGGAAATGCACCAAAACACGAAGAGAAAAAGTACAACGTTGTATAAACTTTGCAGCAGAATAACGTGCGATGGTAACTACAGAAATCGAGACCACGTAAGTCCTCTCCTCGAGAAATTACAGTGGCGCAATATCGACAACAAACTGGCACTCCATAAAGATCTTCTAAAAAAACATTCACCTGGCAGCCAAAGGCACATATATTCTCGAGGTGAAAATAACAATCGATTCACAAGAAATAATGATACTCTGCACGTTGAACACAGGAAAACAGAAACTGCCTGTCGAGCTTTTTCGATTACTGGACCAAAATCCTGGAACAACCTCCCAACAAGCCTCAAAAATCTTGAATCCAACAAGTCCTTCAAGAATAGGCTTAATGAACATCTGTTGGCCGATCAATTCAAAACGGTAACTTTGCCAACAAACACAAGCTAAATGCATAATACCAATAACCAGAAAATGCATTTCTGTTCATGAGCGACCACCACCACCATAACTCTCAACATTGAGACACCATCTAATCGTTTTTACTTAGACGATACATATGTTTCCTATGTTGTTACCGATCACAATTGTCTTTGCCAGATACCATAGGTGTTAACTAGCGTTTTTTCTATTTCTATGTTTTAAATTATCCAGTCGTTTTAGTATAATTAAAATATGAACACAGTTTTTCGAGGAACGATAGGCAGCTTCTAACTTAACAAAGGTTTACTCGATTTCAGTATAATTCATTGAATTATTTCCAACAATTACCGTACCATTTTTGATTATACAATCATTGCCTTTTAAACTAACATTTTGCTTTGTTTTCTTCAACAGAAGTATATTCATCCAACTTGTTTACGCCAGCATTGTATTATTTCTTATTGTCAATCATTTAATCATTTCCTAGTGGTCTTGAAGTGTGTATATTGTATATTCAATTGTTTGGTATTTATTTTGGGTATAAATTTCTGTGTTTAACTTATGTCGCCTACTCACCCTTTCATTATTAATACTATGGTTTAGACTCATCTTTACAATATGTTAGTGCTTTTCGATTTCCCAACCATTTTTTGTTTTCATATTTTCTGTATAATTCATGTTGTCCATCCACATCTTAGTCATCATACAATAATGTAGGCTACTCATTACAATAGGTTATCACATCTGATGTCCCAATCCCATGTTCTCGGGACTCTAACCATATGCATGCGTGATTTTTCGACCACATGTACTTGTTATTTTCACATCCATGTGTTTCGTTATTTATCAGCCCCCAAGTATTTTTTATTTCTCAACCCCGTGTGTCACTGGTTTTCCCAACGCTATTTAGTCGGAATTATTTTGTCAAAATAGACATTTATGTATGTGCACAGATGATACTATTGTAAATATTATTTCGCTCAGCCTAATCCGATCCGGTGGCCCTAGAGATGAGCAGTGACGAATTCAAATTGAACTTTCGAGGAACGATAGGTAGCTCCCAGCTTTGACAGGGGCCAACTCGACGAGAATACAACTTATTGAATCGTATCTACCATTTACCGTATCCTTTTCTAAGATGCAATCGTTGTCACTCAAGCTAATATTGTGCTTCATCTTCTATAACAGAAGTATATTAATTCGATTTTTGTACTCCAGTATCGAATTATTCTGATTGTCAATCATTTAATCATTTCCTGGTCATGAAGTGTATATATTTCAGTGCTATGTATATATTTTATGAATAACTTATGTAGTCTATTCACCACTTCATTATTCATACAATGTTTTATACCCATCTTCACAATATGTTAGCGCAGTTCGTCATGAAATATGTATATCCAGTGCTATGTTTATATTGTATGTACAATTTATGTCACCTATTCAACCCTTTAGTATTCATATCTTACCCCATCTTTACAATATGTTAGCGCATTTCGATTTCCCAACCCCATGTTCTCAGGATTTGTTAGCACCATGTGTTGGCGGTTTTCTCAATCTTATGTATTTTCATAATTTTCCCAACCCCATGTATTTCGTGATCGCCCCACCCCGTGTATTTCGTGCCAAGCATTCCTGATTCTTACCTCAAATAAGATGTTGACAGTCGATCATTGATTATAATATTATCATTTATAATCTGTCGCATGAAATCAGAACCAGCGGCGAATTTCAAATTGAATTTCCGTTTACGTTTATTCAAATAGTGTTAACGGCAGTAAAGTTTCATGTGTACTATTTTAAAAATTGAAAACCCATTGCCAGATGATTGAAGTAAAGGATTTCATAATATTTTAATAATTATACAAGTTGTTATCCATGTATGTAGGTACGTGTTTGCACATATGAATGTGTATTATACTGATTGTCATCCATACATGTAATTAAGTGTTTGCACATATGAATGTGTATTATACTGATTGTTCATCCATATATGTATGTAGGTATGAGTACATGGGAATGTGTATTATAGTAATTGTCATCCACATATGTAGGTAGGTGTGTGCACATATGATTGTGTATTATACTGATTGTCATTCATATATGTAGGCAGGTGTGTGCACATATGAATGTGTATTACACTGTTTTTCATCCATATATGTAGGAAGGTGTGTGCATATTTTGTAAGTGTATTTTTATGTGTTCTTGTATGATGGTAAATTGTGAAATCCATTTCAGTTCCATGAAGGCGACCCAGCAGCACACTAGAGATGAGCTGCGATGTATTCATTTTGGATTTATCAATCCCATGCCCATGTGTTTTTTATAAGATTTTTAACAACATATATTGTGAATCATGTTTTGGAACATGAAGTAGCTACAAACCGCCCGCCGACAGGAGAGGTGCTGTCGCAAATTCACTTTATCTCTCGTTCCGCTAGTTCAGATAACGCATATGAAAACTAAGTGTGATATATTATACCTAAGTATTGAAAACCCATTGCTAGAAACTAACATACCATCGGTATTTTAGTTTCCTTATTACCTTGGCCACGTTAGTGCTATTCCCATTGCAACGATAGTACCCCCATAGCCACCGGTACGGTAATTTCTTTATGACCTTGGTCACGAGTATACCTGTATTTCCTAAGCCAGAACAGTACACTTATTGCCATGGCTACGTTAGTACTTTAACTAGCGTTGGTATAATTGTACCATCATTACCATTGCTATGATTAAGCCATTATTTCCTTTGCCATGAAAACACTCTTGTTATCATTGCTATGGTAATACCTTTTTTTATTGCCAAAATATTACTGTTATTTTCCTTGTTATTTCAGTCCCCTAATGCCATTGCCATGATAGTACCCTTATTTCTTCAGTCATGATATCACTCCTAATGTGTACCTTATTGCCATGGACACAATATTACCCTTATTACCATTGCTATGATTGTACCCTTATTAGTACCGTCTTATCTTGGCCACAATCGTACCCGTATCACCTTCGTCGTGACAGTACACTCTCCGCTGCCACGATAGCACCCATGTTCCCTCATATTCAGAAGGACCTGTACTAGCACGGCCACAGAACCCGATCTTAATATTTAGATAGCTCTAATTCACTCAAGGGGAAGGGGGGGGGGCATCCGTAACGAAAATGTAGCCTGAGCAAAATGGAATAGCCGTTCTATGAGTATTTATATATGAAAGGAGGAGTATGGCTCAGTTCACCCAACCCCCTCGCTTCTCGATACGCCAATGTTTATGACACGTTCAAACACATTAAGATCTGACTCTGCAATTGGGGTAACTTAGTCATATTCGCATTATTTACCTGAGGTATTTCAAGGAGATTGTAATGGGCAAAACGGAATAAAATAGTATAATTTTAACACACTTCTGCGAGATAGATATGCACAAAATGCTGCTTAAAGAGCTCATCGGTACTGTTTTTTGCCAAACTCCAACTGTGGGTCAGATATGCGGGTTACGTCGTTACGTTGACTCATGTGACAAGTAGCGGTGGAGTGATAGAACGGTTTCAAACCCTCCCGTCGACGAGCTGAGCGCCATCTTGTGAAATGCTAGAAAAGTGTCATCATGTGAAGTCCCAGAATAAGCTTCATTTTGTGGAGGAATGAGCGCCCTTACTCGAAATGCTAGAGTGTGTGCCGTTTTCTAAAATATGTAAATTAAAATATAAAAACCGCACTACTTTCTGTATCTGAATAACTTGAATATCATTTATAAGTTGGGTGGAAGAGTGAAATGATGTGACTCATTCATAGTGATTTGAGCCAACTGCTTTGCATATACAAACATGCGTATTCTTGAAAAGATATAATGAACATGAGTCACAAAAATAGTTGATGGAGGGTTATGACCCGATCATGAGAAACGAAAATGAAATTGACGACTTGATACGATTTGATTGTGCGTATGAAGTTGAACAAGGTTCCAAAGTTTCTCATTGTAGCCTATCGAATTCATGCGCGCAATACACTATCCTTTTTTTATGAATAACTAATAAATTGATGATAAATTTATCAAATAATTTTCAAAAAATGACTTCCTCCCTGGTTTATCTTAATGAAAAATTTGAGTAATTCGGAAGGGTAACTTCTCTAATAATTTAGTTTCATACCCTTCATATAAAACCAGTAACGAACTTATGTATGTATAGACATACAGCTGTTTCCCCCTAGTTAGGGGGTGGCTAAGTTAGGCAGACACAAAGGGGGGAGGCACCCAATCTCCCCGTCACAAGACCGCCGTGTCCCTGTTGAGGCTCGAACTCGCGACATGCAATACCAGAGGCTGACAAACTCATAGCATTACAAAATGCTAGCAGAAAGACAATCGCTGCTGCAAGAGCTATCGGGCCCGGCAATTTCTGTTAATCGGGAGAGTAGGAAGAGTTTTTACTGCTGCTAACCAGAAGCACCAACGACAGGTACTGCTCTCTACCGGGAGAAGACGGTCATTGCCACTGTAAACACTACTAAGCAAATAGCGTTAGGGATGCACTAAAAATAGTGCAAAATAGTTAACTAACTTTGAACGGTATTCCCCCCGACTTCATCTGCAGTACGAATCAGGTGTGAAAATGGATATTATACAAATAGTTCATTGGATCTCCTGATATTTGCATGTTATGCTATGGTGAGTTTCTAATTTTCAATTAGTGTAGGAGTGAAGTTATAACCGTGCGTACAGAGAACTATATTTAATGAACACAGAGCCTCAACATTAAATAAATATATGGTGATATATCATGAGATGCTCTGGTTAGTAACAAAATACAGTTATGTGGTTTTCTTTCACAAACGTTAGTGAAAACGGACTTTGGTTTTTATCAGTAATGAAATTAAACCATGAACCGAATATCCGACTTCTCCGTGGCACGGTACACAACATTTCGATTATGTTCAGGCAAATTTCCGATAGTCGGAACTGATCGAAATTTTGGATCTACTGACTGTCAAGAAGCATACCATACTCGGTAACTGGTAGCGTATAGCTAGCAGTCAAACAGCGTAAGAACCAAAGAGCCGTGACCAAATGTCACGTTTTATGTTTGGCGAAAATATTCGAGTCAGGCTCACATCTGGCGGATTTTCAACATTTTCTTATTTACTTACTTACTTTACTTACTGTATCTATGGAGATTGGCTTTATGGGCTAAGCCTTCGTAAAGGCATATTTCCGGGTTTGGGGAGTGTGAAAGAATACATAGTGTTAGAGGTGATTGGATGAGGGTAGCTTAGGGAAGGAAAGGGAGAGGGAAACTGATAAGTTTTAGTCCTAGTCTGCGGCCCAAGTCTCTGATCGATGCACCCTCATTCATGTTCGCCAACCGCTCAATTCTTTCCCCTCCACTGTCAGGCTTTCATACTTTGTGTGGTGAGATACCTTATGGTTCCTCTGCGGGGATTGCTTGGTTGAACATCCTGCCCTCTATTCCTCACCCTTTTGGTTTATGCTTTCTCCAAATACACTGTTGCTGCCTCTGTCACACATCGTTTCTTCTTATTCCCTAGTCTCAGGAGAAAGCACATCAAGTAGACCTCCTCTTCCTTCAGTTCATTCCCCTCATTTGGATCAGTTGCTGTGTACACCACATTCATCATCTCATTCTGATATCTGTTTGGTGGAGCGTTGTTCAAATTCAAAACGTGATCTGTGGTGCCTACCCTGGTGCTGTTCGATACCACGGGTTAGTGACTTCGTGGCGACGTGTTATGTTATATTATGTGCAGCTGGATATATTTGCTGGCAACGTCACGAGCATTGTTGGAACCTTCATCACCCTCCATAACCTACCTTAGGGAAGTGTTTCTGATCCGCAAGGCAAACATACTTATTATTACATATACATTGACTACCCCATGCTATACAACTGTTCCACCATAACATCCACGGTTACAAATAATAGGGATCTTTCGATGCTTGATTTTTCCTCATTGGTTGGGTTCACTCACAGATTCCATTTCTGCAACTTAAATTGTTTTTTCTCCAAAGAAGAGGTCAGTGCAGACTGGGTGAATTTTCGTAATTTGTGTGGCAATATCGACCAGTAAATATACCATTGTTGACGGCATAATGCCAGCCACTTAATAAGAAACAATTGCCGGTAAAGGTGTCGAAGTACCGTTGTATTGACGCCCATTACTTCAATTTTACTATGAGAGAGGTTCAGGTTCCCTTGATAATTATATTCTCGTTTAAATGACAAATCGCCCCCGTCGCTAAAATTACGTCGTGCAGCTGTACAATTGATTAAAATTCAGTCGCTTTGTCCTATTTTTGCAAGAAAGTTCCGGACAGATTGCGCTGAAACTGTTTTTAGATACGATATGATGGCCAACTCTGGCTGTCAGAACCTCCATCTTCAGAGGCTAACTGTATGCTGGCCAACACTTGTCGCTAGAACCCCCATCTCTTGAGGCCAACTGTATGATGGCCAACACTGGCTGTCAGAAACCACATCTCTCGAGGCCAACTGTATCTGGACAACACTGGCCGTCAGCACCCTCACCTCTAGCGGCCACGTGGCCGTCCGTAATTGGATTAAGACAGCAGCGGTCGCATTTTACAGAAGCTGTTCGCATGCGCGTTGTGAAAATGTCCCAATTGAAGGAAGCAAAATCCAGTAACATATATAATATTTATTACCAGGGCCGATATTTCTTTGACAATTCTCTGACGATGTTCTATTACCTCATTTTGATAATCTTCATTAGTTACCGATCAAAAATTAGTTAATGAGTATGCAAATATATCTAATAACTGTTATTCGCTAACCCATTTTGAAGAAATGAAACATGATATGAATATAGTATTCATTAGCATAAATTAACTCAGTTCCTTTTGAATTTCTCACCCATATATTCAATTCTTATATTTATATTCATATTAAATAGAAGTTGGATATTAAGGACCAATCAATCTTCTGTGTCAACTCTTCCTCTTAACTATCATCATCATCATCTGTTGCATCAAAACCTAATTGTGACTATCATCAGACGAATAGAATCGATCAGACCTATCTACCTGCATGGCGACTAGATCTGTATAATTTCCTTTCTGTTGCATTGCTTTACCAGGTATCAACGCGACAACTCGGTAAAGTTATAAGATTGTTACAATTGTTCCTTCTGCTCTCATTAATATGCTCCTATCACAAACAAAACTTTATTCGTATAAAAACGTTGTTGTGAACATTTTTTCATGTGTGATAATTACTTTGGTAAATGCTGCTAGGAAATACAAGTGATATTTTTTTATTATGCTGTTAATGAATTGAAATAGGTAACGGGTGTGTGATAAAGATTAACACGTGATGTTCACGGTATATCAGTTGTAATGGATCTTATTTGGAAATAATAACTGATACCGTAATTGTATCATAAGTGAAAGTAACTTGAGACCATTCAGTACTACAATTGAATTCTGTCACTGTCTCTCCTGGCGGTCTGAAATGATGTGATGTTTAATTTCAAAAAGTTAACAACGTCGTACAGAAGATCACGGATGGGCGTGTTTAGCGTCATTCAAATTTCCAGTGAGGGGGCAGTTCCACCGTTTGCTACCCTTGGAAGGGGCGTGTCCTACGTTTTTTCTTCCTCTTTACTGGTTATTTGATCAATACTACCGTTTTAGACACCTCACTAAACCCGTAGAATATGAACGGACTATAATTCCCCCTGAAGACGGGCTTTCGTCAGCTGTTAGTTTCCTGACTTCTAAGAAAATATTGTTTAAAGGAATAGCATGGTAGGTATGTTTTATAACTCGCTTTGCAGCCTTGGCGTGCGTTTGGCACAGCTTGGTACCAGCCTGACGTTGAATTTAGGCAACGTTTTGTGTTTTTTTCAGCTGTTTATTCCATATGTATATAATATCTTTAGGAATAGTATGGTATAATAGTTTGACAGTTGACGGGTTGATGTATATGTTTCTGGGGATGCAGCAGCTTTGTTACGAGATTCTATTCACTCCATGACTTACTGTCTAGTTTTGAATCTGATATCTTGGTGACACCATGTATCCGCATGCTCCAAATGGGAGGTTATCAATCGAATGTGGTCAGTTCGAGTAGTCCTATCTGGATTTTTTTGTACAGCGGGTGTCGGTCGGATGCCCTCCTCAGCGAACGTAGCTGTAGCTTACGTGAACGATATAGGTTTATCGTAAGGTATTATATTGTGTTATGTATTCAAATGAATGATCAGTTGATATATGCTGAATTTGTATTGTTTCTGGAATTTTGAATAGTTATCTCATAGAGTCATAGAAAATTTAGGGTATTTTTAGGTTTGCATCTAACATGTAGAACAATATTTCAGGCATAATTGGTCGGTTATTGCATCTTTTTTATAGTTGAAATTTTGTTACGACTAAGCCGTGGTTACTTTAGTTAAAAAAGATTTGATATTTTCCCTGTTTTGGTCCATAAAAGTTACAACAGAGACATCCCATCATCGAACCCGTCAATAACATCTCCAGTAAATTTTAGCAATGCACGTCCACTATTCATGCCAGTCTGGAAACCACGTTAATTTTGGCTAAGTATGTTATTAGATTCCAAATGATTACGTAATCTCGCATAAAATGTTTTCATAAGCCTAATGACGGCTATAGGATTATGCTAAGCATCCCATGATGGCAATATGAATGAAGTGGCGCTATTAAGATACCTATACTATGAGGAAATATTGAAAAGTACTGATAAGTTTTTTTTATTACCAAGTAAGTATTCTAATGAATGAAAGTCGTCCTCGCAAAAGGCACTTATATTTTATTATGGCTATCTATATCACATAGTTGTGGTTTGTTGTACTCTTGTTGGAGGATGTATTACAGAAAAATATGTTACTTAAATTCTAATATAATTGAACGGCAAAATCATTATGTGTATGTAGGATTAAATCTGCACAATGTGAACTCTTCGGTAACTGTGAATGATAAATATTAAATAGCTATGCTAATGATCTTAGTAATGATAAGCAGCCAAGTACTTGCAATGGTAATAGCTATATGCTGGTATATAGCTTGGATAATACTCCAACATTTTTTATGGAATGCCGTTGAATTTATTATTAAAATATGAATTGACATTTCAAGTTGCTAACTTCGTTACATCAGATATCAATTGTTAACTGGAACATATTTTTTAACAAGTTTAGCCAGCTTTATTCAGGTGTTATGGTTGCTGTTAATATTGTTCGTGCTAACTTATGTTTCAGAGGTATATATAGGTTTTTAATGATACTTTCTATTCCAGGGTAGGTACCATTGAGTAATTAATTGGTTGAATGACGAAAGAACACATGTCAGCCACTGATTTTTTTTTCTTATATATCAGAATATTTTCGACTTATTTTCAGTTTTTTTTTGCAGCTGGCTGCAAGGGCTGTTCAAATTTGCACAGGTATCAACGTGTTTTGAACTAAACCTAACTTGATTGCATTACTTGCTCATTGTCGAAGAAATCATCGTAAAAATTGAATACATATAGTTTCATGGTGATGGCAACAAGAACTAGGAAGGTAAATAAGAAAATGGAAAGCTGCTCCCATCAATTAATCAAACCATGGAATCGTTAGAATCAAGATCAAACAAGACGACAATCGGGGAAAACGTTTTCTCACATTACCTAATGTCTTTCAATCTGGGGG
>SDVV010016191.1:0-14314 GCA_016164225.1 Gammarus roeselii
TATATATCTGTATGCGTGTGTATTTATGCATGTATACATGTATGTATGTTCGTATGTATGTATGTATGCATGTGTGTATGCATGTAGGTATGTGTGTATGTATGTATGTATGTATGCATGCATGTTTGTGTGTATGCATGTATGTATGAATATATGTATGCATGTATATATGTATGTATGTATTTATGTATGTATGTATATATGTATGTATATATGTATGTATGTATGTATGTATGTATGCATGTATGTGTGTATGTATGCATGTTTGTATGTATGCATGTATGTATGTATGTATCAATAAATTTATGTATGTATGTATGTATGTTTATGTGTATGTTTGCATGTATGTATGTATGTAATGGTCGCTGTGATCATTTCTGACATTGCCTATCTGTTTCTTGTTTTCGTCTATAAGATATTATTAAAGCAATGAAATCAGCTACATATTAATTGAAGAGCGATGTCCAATTTAGCGGAAATTAATTTGTATATTGGTAGAAAATTCCCCTTTGCTGGCATGATGAAGATTTATGTATTTCATTCCTGTTACCCCACACATGATTGTCAGATAATTTATTTGGGTGCCACAGTATACTTCTGAATGTGAGATGTCACTAAAACCAAAACCAAAGCCAAACGGTGCCCGGAGACTCTGACAGACCTTGTTTGAGACTCTGACAGACCTTGTTTGAAATTTCATCTACCCATCATTTGTGCAACCCGTTTTCCCCAACACCGTTGCTGATGATTCATCCCTGACCTCCTCCTCCAGTTTGAACAGTTCGGGGCATGCAATAAGAGCGATGGGGCGCTGGTTATGTGGCCGCTTTGGCGGTGAGCGTGTGCTGCGGGGACAGAGTAGCGTGGGGACTTTGTGTTGCGGGGACAGTGTGTTGCAGAGATGAAGAGTTAGAGCTGGGAACTACGGCTTACGGCTCAGGGAACTACGGCGTATTGTTTTATGGTACAGTGTGTTTCGGAACTTGTGTTACGATACGACGGGTACGGCAGTGTATTATGACACACTGTGCTACGGCACAGTGTAATATGACAAATGGTATTGCGGCACAACGTGTGACAGGATGGATTTACCGCCCTTTTGTTACGGTGTGTTGTGTAACGGTATATTGTGTTACAACACAGTGTATTACCGAACAGGGCGTTTCGGGAACAATGGGATACGCCCAAGTACGTTTCGACACAGTGAACATCGGCATAGTGTCTTACGGCTCAGGAGGTACGGGGCAGGTTTATGCGGCACAGTGTGTTGCGGAAATAAATTGTCACGGCACAGTGGTGAACGGCACAGTGTGTTACGACACGGTGTTTTACGGCACAGCCTGTCACGACACATTGCTTTACGGCACGTTGTGTTACAGCCCTTTGTGTTAACAATTTGTTACGACAGCGCGTAAATGAGTTTAAGTCACGGTATAGTTTGTTACGGGACACCGTAATGCCTCAAAATGTCTCACCTCACTGAGTGTTGCTGAACAGTGCAATAAGGGAGCAGTGAGTCACAGTCGCGCGTTACGGCACAGTGTGTTATGACGCAGCTTGTTACGGCACTGAGTGTTACGGCACGGTGAGTTGCGGACAGTGTGTTAGGAGTCAGTGTATTGCGAGGACAGTGTGTTACTGTAAATGGCTCTTCACCCAAGTGTGTTACAGCAGTGTGTGTTGCGTCAAAGTGCGATACGTCATCTTCAAATATGGCAAGGTGTGTTCCGACACTGTTTTACCACAAAGTATACATCGTGTTACGGCACAATATGTAACGAAAGTGCGTCACGGCACAGTGTATTCCGGCACATTGTGTTATGGTTCATTCTGTTACAGTACTTTGTGTTACGGTTCAGTGTCTTACGGAAATAGTGTATTGGGACACATTGTGCTACGTCACACTGAGTTGATTGATTTTCGGCAGAGCGTGTTATGGCACAGTGTGTTACTGCACAGTGTTTTCTGGGAACAGGGTGATGGGGCATAATACGTTACGGTACATTGTTACTACATCGGATGTTATGGAACGTTGTCGTCCGGCATACTATGTTCCTGCACACTTTTTAAGGCAAAGTTTGTTATAGCACAGTGTGTTGGGACACAAAGAGGGACGGAACTGTGTGTCACGTAAAGTGTGTGGTGAGGACAGTATGCTAATTGCAAAGTGTGATGTGCAACTAAATTTTTCCTTCATTTTTGCATTCATAATTGAGTATCTCGAAGAATTATAGTTGGGGGAAAATTGTTATTTATTGGGGACAAACCCACGTTGTGCAAAAGATAACATGAATCATTCGTATGATTCGTATCTATCGATGCATTTGAAAAGTTATCGCTATCGCTTAAGCGCCTCGACTAATGTTTCGATTATCCAGTTCGCTTTGACATCGTTCTTTCGACTGTTTCAATAGAAGAAAAGCTAATACCGGTGCTAAATAATGAATAAACTGAATGATTATGCATACTTGAATCATCCAGGTATGTGTGATAACAACTAAACTAGCGATCGAACTGAGAAAACACCTTATATTTATTTCAATATTCTCTATAATATTGCGAGTAGGTTAGTGAAATGTTCATGGTACAATTTTTTTTTGTGTGAAGAAAATTTACGAAATTCTTCGTTTGTGCAGCGAGTTACAGGTAAGATACTTAGCTCCTGATAGACGTGTTATAGCCAAGGCAGTTATGGACTGGCCCTTGACCATTCAAAGACCGGCCAGACTGTCTCACTCGGGGTCAGGTAGGCTTGAACCTATGACATCCAGCTTTCAATGGAAGTCTACTGTGAGGAGTGGCCGACTCGCTAAACACTCGGCCACCGAGCTGGGGTGTTTTTATCATACTGATCTCAAAAGGGTACTTGAAACACAGATATATTTAAGAAATTGTGCTACAAACCCCCCCAAAAAATATGTTTGACATGTAACAGACGATAACATTCTTTTCATGAAGTGAGAATCAACTGATAGCAGTTGTAGTTCAGGTACAACAGACATTACACAAGATTTGGAGGTAATTCAGAAATTGGATAGGATTTTTTTTATTGAAAACATCTGTAATGTCTCTTTCTGTGATATTAATCAATTTGCGAGGATCCAAGAACATGATTTTTTTTTAAATTCTCACAACAGACGGTCGGCCGCGCATAACCACCTTTCGGAACGAAAGGGCCATGTAGCTCTAAATATGAAATGATATACCTATTAAGACCTTATTCCGTTGCCTCAATGAAGTTGGCTCTAATGCCTGATCTCCAGCAACCAAGCTTATCATCAGTATCAAGAACAAGAAGGTGTGGCTCGAACATACTGTGGATGTGTATCTGAATCTTGTTCAACATATTTTTTCTCTCTACTCCGAGTGTCTCCAAACAAGCCTGTATTTTTTTGTATGTCAGCACCCAAGGTCATACTACCGAGCAGTTTAAGACAATGTGGAACAAGAGGTTGTATAAGGACGGGCCACCTGAAGGCCGGATCCCAATCCATTTGAGAACCTCTGGATGATTATCATGAACGAACTAGCAACAACTGTGTTGGATTTATGGACGAAAATATAGCATTAATTCAGAGAAAAGATCAAATTTTTTGCAAGAATCTGGCAAGGTCATTTAGACGATGTGCCGAATGCTGAAAAAAAGTTTTCAGTATTTCATATCAGGTTGTCATAACTTCACCGTTGTGGAATCTTCCCATTTTCATAACTTCGCAGTTTCTTCCCGTGTAAAGCAATTTATAGTATATTTTTATAATTTGTTTGCAAGGCGCAATTTTGTATGATGTTTGCAAGTAATTTGTTTCCGCGTAATCAGAGTTCTGTGTGAGGAAAAGTTATTCTGAGATTTTTTTTCTCAAAAACCAAATGAGGCCGACTGTTCTTAATCGATTTTAATCCCAACTGGCGAATAATTCGTTATAAGTATCAGCGATGAATCTGTTAAAATTAGTTCATGGTGTGGACCCAGGCAGCGTAAGCGTGGTAACCAGTCATACTGTGACAATATGGAGCGAAACATAATTAAAATATATTGACAACATTATATTGTATGTATGTTTAGACCAAACCAATGAAATTCTGACATTGATGAGTCCAATTCCAGACCCAAGGAATCATTTTCATCAAGCGAAATGTACACTAGTAAAGTTTGATCACCCATCTTGATCACCCATCTCACCTACATTTATCGTTTTAGAAACCTTCCGCCCAAGGAACTTCTCTAAAATATCTCTGACCAATCCTGCTAGAACGTGAGCGAGGCTAACACTGATCGCCTTGATAGCAGCTGTGTGAAATAAAGAAGATAGTGGTAACACCGTGTGGTTTTCGGATATAGTCGTGGAAAATTAGGAAAATTCTCACCCTAGTTAGAGTATAAACTAAGGTATATTTGTAAACATCTGCTTAGCAGCCCGAATGCCACAGTGGCACGCCGCTTTCGATCGTCAGCTAGATTATTAGGGCTACTTTTCAAACAATTTCCATTGAAATGATTCCCAAATATGGACTAGTTTGCTAGTGTACAACGTTAAACATTCAGATGCATAAAAATGGCTTATAGTTATTCAATTGTTAAATGCCTTATAAACAATGAATGTTATATGAATAATAATGTGCAAATAATTAATAGCTAACGTTTGTTTGTGACCAGGCCATTGAATGGCGAATAAAACCAAAACCTCCTCATTGCGATCTGGAAGACGTCTTTATCATGTCCCATGGAACCTCGACACTCACGGTATTTCCAACGACAGACATTCATAGTACATGAACTCGTCACACTGTATCCATCCACAAATGAAAAAAATCACCACAATGCTCGTTATATGTGAAGAGTACTTAAATCACCACGAATGTATTTTTCACATAAACTATCAGTAATACTAACGTTTTCATAAATTAATTAACGAAAAGTTTAGATAAAAAGTTGCGGTGGTCCTCTATCGTTCCAGTCATCGCTAACTACGTCAACAAAGTATCGCTGGATGGGAATCGCTTGAAATATTACCATGTATCGATGTATCGGCCCCGCTTAAGCTAAAAAATGTAACGATGACATCACTGCATGTTTCAATCAATCCTTATTTTTTCCTTGACTGATATGTTTAGGTATGCATTGTCTCATGTCGTTTCATTCCAACGTAGGATTGTTGTTAGTCACTCTGTAGCTAGTGCGACGGTGAAAGGAATGAATTTTTGATTCAATTATTGTCTGTATCTTCTGAACTCAGAAAAAAGCGAATATCTACAATATGTTGATGAATAAAACAGGTAATGTTGAAAAAGTTCGGGATTATTATGGAGACTACAAGAAAAGTGTTTACTTTGCTATCTTTGGTGTTGAAAAGAAGAACCCTTGCTTCAGTCATGCCGTAAATGACATCACAGGTATTCCCGAGCACAGACAAATTTCGTCCATTATACTGACAGGTGGCCAGGACCATTTTCATTTCAGGCTCCGTTGACATGAGTCAAATCAGGTTGCGTCATTTCCAAGTTTAGAATGTCTTCTATGATAAAAGTTCAAACTCTTTCAGTCAGTTTCAGACTCACACACGTGGTTACCAATCCTAATCCCTTACGAGATATTCTAAACACTTTATTCCTCAGCTTATACCTCATTGTATAAGTCTTCTCAGGCAGAGAAGAACAAATGATGATGAACCATATTGCAAGTATCTGGGGAGAATTATCGTGTCTACAAAATAAAAACATATGTTACGTATTGTCATATAGTCAATAATTTTTTCACATTGATAATAACTGCGTCACAGCGACTGTACCTTTGCCAGTGACAATAACGTTGTTGTAACGACACTATATTTGTCATTGTGACCTGAAAAATACTTAAATAACTATATGTTCTAGGGTTCATAAATTATATCCCTTCCATAAAAGGGCAAGTCCCCATCTTTTAGCTCCATCTTGCAACGTCAGCATTTTTAATAAATCTCTGTGAGTATCCTGGCTTGTCTTGGTTCCAGGGAATGATATTGAAACATATTCTGCTTAAAAAAGTATAAAAATGGTGTAAATTAGTGTAGTTATGCGTTTATGACACGGCCAGTCTTCGATGTCAATAACATCCCAGACACGCAACCCCTTCAATTAAAAATTTAGCCTATTTCATTGCAGACCGCCTGGAGTCATGTAACACCTCCGACAATTTACTCTTGAATTGAGGGGCAAAATATGAACAAATCTCTTTGTCATGTACTTAGCATTCAGTTGCTATGCACTTGGCATTATTTTCACCGCCCTCATTACGCAGACAGGCCGTTATAGCAGATAGGTTGAGAGCGGTGAGGAACTACGTTGACACATAACTCCTCGAGATCTGGGTGAGGAGCTACGTTGATTCATAACTCCTCAAGATCTGGGTGAGGAGCTACATTGATTCATAACTCCTCGAGATCTGGGTGAGGAGCTACGTTGACACATAACTCCTCGAGATCTGGGTGAGGAGCTACGTTGATTCATAACTCCTCGAGATCTGGGTGAGGAACTACGTTGACACATAACTCCTCGAGATCTGGGTGAGGAGCTACGTTGATTCATAACTCCTCGAGATCTGGGTGAGGAGCTACGTTGATTCATAACTCCTCGAGATCTGGGTGAGGAGCTACGTTGATTCATAACTCCTCGAGATCTGGGTGAGGAGCTACGTTGATTCATAACACCTCGAGATCTGGGTGAGGAGCTACATTGATTCATAACTCCTCGAGATCTGGCTGAGGAGCTACATTGATTCATAACTACTCGAGATCTGGGTGAAATAATTCCGGTAAATTTGTGCTCATTTGAAATCGCGGGAGGTGCGTTTCCCCTTGCACAACATCTTGTACAAGAACGGCTCGCGCACCAACCGTATGTCAACGCAACGTGTCAGATAATCAATTTTAAAGTTGATTACCAGTGTCATTGCCTAGGGCTGATCCATGTTATTGACCCTATACCTCTATTGCCAGTAACATGGTGACCATTTTGTAGTAACCCAAGAAGTATTAGACGAAATATATCTGTTGTCTTGTCCATTACTTTTCTATGCGCTCGATACTCGGAATAAGCAATTGAATAAGACTTGAATTAGTTACATGTGGTCACTGATGTAGTTACATGTAGTCACTGATGCAGTTACATGTGGTCACTGATGTAGTTACATGTAGTCACTGATGTAGTTACATGTGGTCACTGATGCAGTTACATGTGGTCACTGATGTAGTTACATGTGGTCACTGATATGTCACATAAAGGTTCATCGGCTTGGAAGCGTTGTCACACCTACTAAACAGGATCATTCATCTAGGCAACGGGGCCCGCAGAAAACGTTCGCTGGCACCAAATTCTGAAAGGAGGCTGTGCTTTTGACAGACATGTGTGGTTCATGATGTTTACTGAACTGTGTTCATTGAGGTGTTTTTCCATGAAATTATTTGCATATTCGAGCCAGTCTTGGCCCTACACTCCTCAAGTCCCAACTTGTCCAAAATTGCTCCTATAAATAATCCAATATTACATGTTATCCCGCGTTCGAGTCCTCCGTTCAAGATCAAATAGTAATAATTATTACCGACGTTCCCCGCGGCCGATGGCCGTTTAGAATGCGATTTTGATGGCTTTGTATTGCATATATCGATAGTCCCAACTTCAAGCCCTAAAAACACTGACACCATAATAGTCTTGACCATCGCTGAATGACATTTCGAAAGAAAGTTGGAAGAGCAAAATGCGTGAAGAAGATGCTGACGAAACTGCTTTCAATGTAGGAAGTTTAACCTTTCGACGAGAATAAAACGACTTCAGTGGATATTTTAATTTAAATGTCTTGTTATTCTCCTTGGTAATTGACAAGTCCAATATCATTTATTGAATAATAGAACGCAAATACGACCGTATCACACAAGACCATCACCAGAATATAATCTAACATACATACAAATACTGAAAAATGAATTATAAGGAATAGGAGGCGCAATAGCGGCACAAACAGCAGGGATTATCATCAACACCGGTACAACAGTAAAATACAGGAATTACTAATGCCTGAATAAATTAACAGCTGGAGTTATTTCAAACAGAGGACGTTAATGGAATCCGTAGAATATGACCACAGCACGAATAATGTGGAATTATAATTTGAACATGAGTCAAAAATATCAGTTATTAGGTTTTGAGGTATTAGTTGTTTTTAGGTAAATTTAGATTTATTTTCTGTTTACCAACACATACTGACACAACGTAGACATGTTCCTCCACAATACAATAGTTTACTTACTCCGACAGTCTTGTTCTTCATAGGCCCTGTGAGCTATCACTAACTTGAGTAGTGGGTCTGAACGGATATACGTTACTCCAATCACTGACTTCTGCCGATCACCTGCATGTATAAGGCAAATATGATATAAATAAATTCTGCAACTCGAGAGGTATCAGTTACAATGTGTGGCCGGTAAGTTGTACGGGCGATGGCTGATCAAAAGGAGTAGAGACTTACGGATGGTGCAAATGGCGAGAAACAGTGTGGTATATGGTGTGACGATCAGATTTTTGTTTTTTGCTGTAAGATAAGTCTGTGAGAAATACCCTTTGAAAGAAAATGATATGATCAGGGAAGCGCTGGATATGGTGATGTATTTGAATTGAGTTGGTGGAAATCTGTTGGGAGTGGCTCAGAGTCTGTATGATGGCGCAGAGCAAGTGTCAGAGTTCGAGGCATGGGGAGCGCTTTGTTCACAGTAAAGCTGAACTGAGACAAGGCTCTGTCTCAGTCCAGGCTGTTTAGTCTCTTCATGGATGAAGTGGTCAGAGAGGTGAACGGGAGTGTAATGGGTCGTAGCTTAGACCTGCTGAAAGTGAATAAACGTAGTTGTGTTGGCAGTTGAGTCAGTTACTATTTGCGGATGATACGGCACTGGTGACGAATTCGGAGGAGAACTCGAATGCGTGAGAGGAGGAAGTTTCGAGATGTCGTGGGTAAAACTATAATTAGTGCCCTCTAAAGTGGAGAGATTTTGGAGGAAATTCAGTTCTTAAGTAAGTAGGCTATCATGGGGTGAACCTGAACTGATGAAAACTCAGGTGGAGTCGCGAGTGAAGGAAGGGTGTAAAGTGTTGGGCGCACTGATGAGTGTAATGAGCTGTTGGACGTTAAGGGTAGTTGTCCTAGATGTGGTCTGCAGCTGAGTCTTTGGGGTTGAGAGCAGAAGAGAGAAGAAGGTTGGATGTTTTCGAACGAGGCTGGGGATGAAGTTAGGGGACAGAGTAGATTCACGAGCAAATAGTGAGAATGGATGGAGGGAGTTGGTGAAAAGGGTGATGAAGACATAATTAGACCTAGAGGTGGACCGACATCTAGGTGGATGGATGGTGTGAAGCAAGCGTTATGAAAGAGACACATGAGTGTGGAGGTAGTAAGAAAACGTGCAATAGCTGGGCGTGAAATGCGAATGATTGTGAATGGATGTTTTTTTACATGCTATGTTGTAATTTGTTGGTCCTGTCGGGCTCTGCTGCTAACACAGACTTTGGACCGCACTCATGGAACACAATGAGTGTGGCGGAGTCTTGCGACCGGACGTTTTAGGGTAAAAGAGCTAAGTTGTTTGAGTGTGAGTGTATGAGAGGAGGATGAGGTGCGCCTTGCCGTCGAGCATCCCCTTTCCTTGTGGATTCGGTCTGGTGTCCGTATATGCATGTGTTCCATCATCTATCACGTCAATTTCATCCCAACTACCCATTGTTCAACATCCGGCTGCCAAATTTTGAATGTCCAACAGTATTCCATTACCTTCCGAATTTCCATTACTTCCAGTCTCACATCAACAGTTACTATCGGTTCCTCTTTTTCCGGTGTTGATATCAATAGCTTTGCCACAAAGTCAGTGAAAACGTCTCCGTGTCTTATTGATGGTATGCCATCTGCATTTCAGACGACGAAAGACATTTAAATGAAAAATATCCTCATTACTTCGTTCGTGACATCAAATATGACAATTTACGTATTACTGTTGAAGTTTCCGAAGGGTGACTCGCTAACGATTACAGTCAGATTTTGTAAGCGCAAAACATTAAAAAAATATTCGCTTCTGACTGGTCCATGTTCGCCGTCACCCGACACATGCATGTTCGCCTCTGATTCGTCCATGTTCGCCGCCACCCGACACATGCATGTTCGCCTTTGACTGGTCCATGTTCACCACCACCCGACACAGGCAGGTTCGCCTCTGGCTGGTCCATGTTCGCCGTCACCCGTCACAGGCGCCCAAATGAGCAAGCTCCATCACTCACGAAATGTGGCCATCGATACCCTGTTTTTACCTCCAAATCTACTGGACGGAAGCCTGACAAATTGAAGGAGTTAGTGAGATTCTTGATCTCAAAACTCGTCCCTGGTGACTGCGACAGCTCCCATATCAGACACCTTTTGCTGGGCTGTTTTGGGGGCATTGAGACGATTGTTTCAAAGGCAGGCTGGGAAATGGCCTATAAGATCAACATATTTGGATCAAACCAAGTAAATCTAACTCCTAGTAGCCTCCTATTTAACGTCATTTTTTCCCTAATCAATCATGGTACTGCATCATATTTGACAATCGCATTTTATTTGTCATCAAAAAATCGAACATCCATCCTATATAACGTCCATTTTTTTCGCTCCAACCTATAAAACGTCCTCCTTGAATAACACCAACCTAAAAGAAAGTCTACATTAAATAACACTAACCTGAAAGAAAGTCCACCTTAAATAACACCAACCTAGGAGAACGTTCAGCTTAAATAACACCAACCTGGAAGTACGTCCACTTTATATAATACCACCCTGGAAGAACGTCCACCTTAAATAACACCAACCTAGGAGAACGTCACCTTTTCTTCGTCTTTTGTCGTGCAATTGAGCCGTCTGTATTCGATTGTCGCTCCATAGGTTAGGTTAGGTTAGGTTAGATCATGTAAGGTTAGCTAGCAAGCAAAAAAACAAAAGGCAGCAAAAAACAAAAACAGTGGCTATGGAGCGATAACCTATCACAGACGGCTTAATTGCGTAAAAAACGCGGAAAATAGTTGACGTTTTCCTAGTTTGGTGTTATTTAAGGTGGACGTTCAATTAAGTTGGTGTTATTTAAGGCGGACGTTATATTCGATAAGGTGAAAAAATGGACGTTTTTAGGATGGAGCGGAAAAAAATAGACGTTATATCGGATTGAGCGAAAAAAATTGAGACTAAATAAGTTGAGCTTGATTACGTGAAACCAATTTATGGTTGAATCTGGTGGATTTGGCGATAGACAAGGGTGTGGCTAAAAGTTGACGTTCTTAGGTTCGTGTTATTTAAGGTGGACGTGTTTTAGTAGTCCCATGCCAACATTATTTTTCTATCCGTTTCATCTTTATCCCTCCCATAAAAAATGATGGATATGACTACAATATTTCAGGATGATCTAACATTGACCTTTGACGACATGTTCAATTCGCAATGAAGGTAGGAGGGTGAGAATTGAGTAAGCGGAGAGAGGAGACAGTCCTAGTGCAGTCATTGACAAGTCGTATGCCTCTAATCATGAGATACCTAATGAAATCTATAAGTGCTCTCTATCAGACACAACAAGCACTTGCTATGCAGCACCTTGAAGTGAAACATGGGACACACAAAGTGCTGGGCACCATACAGCACCTGGACTTGCTATGCAGCACTTCGCACTGTATCATTGGACACACAAAGTTTTGAACACGGTACTGTAACTGTATTCAGTTTTTATTTTTTTTAAGATCATTTCTAGATGATTTTGCATTGAGTAATTTAGGAAAAGTATGCTATATACATACATTATTTTTCTCAGCACTCGCTACCCGCCCCTCTTTCTCCTCTCGATCTTCACTCGCATTATTGCGCCCCAGACAGCAGATTGGAGCCTCCAGGTGTGGTGGTGTTAAGGTGTAAGCGGGTTTTATTAGACGTTATATTGGGTGTTTCATTTTAATCATCGATGGATGCTTCATGAAGGACGGCCTGAGGCACTGCATTAGGCAATATATTAGAGGTTGAATTTTGCGTCGTATTGGGCACTGGTTTCGACGAAGAATTTGAAAAGGTATAATGCACTGCATTGACGCTGGGTCAAACAGTGACGCTGAGTCAAACAGTGACGCTGAGTCAAACAGTGACGCTGAGTCAAACAGTGACGCTGAGTCAAACAGTGACGTTGAGTCAAACTGTGACGCTGAATCATCAGTGACGCTGAGTCAAACAGTGACATGCGTCAAACAGTGACGCTGAGTCAAATAGTGACACAGTCACAATGAGTCAAACGCTCAGCGGAGGGATTTATTTTTTGTTGTCGAGCCCCACTTGCCGAGCCCCAACCAGCATGACGAATCACTGCTGAATAGTCGAACGTTTTTTTTGGCTGCTAAAATGAGTTATGAGGTAAATTTTCTAAATTTGGTTGAGTGAATGAAACTAAAACAGTTTATTAAAAAAAATCGTTCATAAAAAAGTCAATACATGAGATTAACTCATGACCCTGATAAATACTATTTTAAATTAAATGGACACTTGCATTCCCTTGAAAATTTCACGGGTAGAGTCGCGTACACAAACTGAAATGTTATATGGTTGCATTTGTGAATGATTTCTAGTTTTAAATATTTTTTGTTTCATTGCAAAGTGTCTCTAATTATAGGTGTCCACCAATCTCAAACTCCCCCCCCTTACAAATATATTATTCTGATGTGCGGTTCGTTAATTTTGGAACCCAATCTTGTCCACCAAGTTATGCACCAACGCATTGACTCATCTAACACAATACAACAATCATCATCCCGTCTTATAGCTCTGTGACCCTCAATACAACGTATCAAAAATTATTCACGTTTCTGTATTCCGTGTAATTTTCGATGTGACTCATGCACATATGTTCATCTCACCCATGCAGATCTCTCTGACCCTGGAGTTGCCCTTTGTTTAGCGTGTTATCTTTAGTATGCAGTATAGGCCGTTGAATGTTACTGGCCGATGACTATTAGAGAAACCGCGCATTTGATTGTAAACCCAAAGTTGCGTCTGTGACATTTAGGTGTTTCAGAAATTGTGTACATGTATGTCACTAGTCCTTGCTCTGAACGTCATTATTTCGCCGTGTCACATCTGAACAACTCTGTTTTCGCCGTGTCATCGTCGAGCTCATATGGGTGCCTTATAGAAACAACGTTTCATCAGATGAGGCTGACTGACTCATATTTCACTGGTCGATCACTTCTAGAAATGCTGTAGTAATAACTTTTCAGTGATATAATTAATGGTGCAAATTCATTGAAATGTAGGAATGGCCTCTTTCGTAGGTCCGTGCCAAAGTTGTCATCTCTGTACTCAATTTCTGGTGACAGTGGAGACTGATAGGCCGTCGATTACTTCGCATATCCTAAAAATAAATCAAATATTACGTGTGACTATTCATTGAAGTACTCAATAAACGTTATGCACGCTAAAAAAAATGTAACTCGTTTTATAACTTCAATCCTGGCCAGTTAACACGAAGTCATTACATTGGTATTGCACATGCGTTCAATTATTCATTCGCACGTTCCATGTCTATTTCAACCGAATATTTTGTATGATATGTACGAATACGAATATCCGTATGAGCTGCAATAGATCTAAAATTTCATTTTATTTCCTGTGTGGTTTGCATACTATTATTTTACTGAATATTCGAACATTTATGAGTAAAGCAAGGAAATGTTTGCTTTGTAAATCGTGATATGAAATACAGATCAGTGATGCTCCAGTAACACACTTTGGTGTGTTGTTAATCCAAATAAGTTTCATCAACACACAGACGTACTATTTCCTAGACAAGTGTTTCTCACTGCAACCAATGTTTATTTTATTGCAAGTGCAGCTCAACATCATTTATTTCGACCAAGTCTCGTGTGAGACATTTGCTGCAACTCCCACTCAGACGTGCAGTACATCTTGCCGAACTGGCCTGGGAGTCATCGTCGAGAATTTTTGAGTCAAACATGGAAATATGGGACAAGAAGCCGTACGTCATTTGTAATATGAGCAGACGGAGACTTTAACGGAGCTTCAGAGCAGTGAGAAAAGTGTAGAGGGCGAGCGGAACAGCAAGAAGTGCAAGGAGTGGTGAGAAACGGCATGAAGCAAGCGCAAAAAGTGTAGAGCAACGAAAAGTAAAAGAGTGGAGATAAACAACAAGAAGTGCAATGGGTGTAGATAAACAGAAAGAGGTGCGAAGGGTAGAGAGGAACAGTGGCAAGCAAATAGGGTAAAGGGAAACAGCAAGAGGTGCAA
>SDVV010016192.1:0-14314 GCA_016164225.1 Gammarus roeselii
GGATCCCGGTCAAGGGGAGCTCCAGCTTCTTCTGTAGTACCTCGAAGACTTCTCTCTTGTCCGGTGGTTTCTTGGGGTTGGAAAACCTCAAAAACAGCTTCCCGAATTGAGGCATCCTTCCTTCCTTCACTCCGCCACGCTTCAGATCACAAGTAGAGCCAAGGTTAGTTTGTTAATAGAGACACAGAAGAAGAAATAAGACTCTGTTATGTTATCTCCAGGAGGATCTCCGCCTCTACTCTCGGCCCGAGGTCCCTACCCTAATGACCTCCTCGTAGGTTTGGGCCTTCTCGAGGCGGGAAATATATACTCTCCTGGAGACAGAGAATTGGTCTTCCCAGGTTAGTTGGTTAGTGAGACAGAGCCTCAGGGACAGTTATGGTATTTCGCGTTGGCCCCAGAGACGGAGCCTCTTAGTTGGGGTCAACTGCTTCAGCAACAACTTTTCAAGAATACTCTCTTAGCTGGCAGCGCTCAATCATAATATCACGTCGGTGCGTGATCTGTGAAAACGTGACCGAGACAGCATCAACTTCCTCAGAATGTAGGCCTAATATAAGGGCTGCACCTTCTTAAACATTTCCAACATGAGCATGTCAGTGGGTTACCGAACTTTGGGTTGTGCGCCGGCTGTGGCTCATTCATCGCTGGAGAATCAGAGGTCTATGATGAAGGGACGACACATCACTAACCAAATTCTATCTTTGAACAGAATCGAGAGGTCATCGATGACGAGGACGACGCATTAGGGATCATACTGCATCAATGAACAAGTTAGCGAGGTCCGTAATGGAGAAATGACACTTCGATAACCATACTGCACACGTGAGCAGGTTAGCGAGGTATCTGATGAAACAATGGCCCATTAGTGACTATACAGCCTCTATAGACCGGTTATCGAAGCCACTTATGAAGAGACGACCCATCAGGGATCTTACTATATTTATGAACCGGTGGGCGAGGTCTTTGATGCAGGGACGGTGCATCGGTGACCACACCCATCTATGAACAGGATAGCGAGGTTTGTCAGGAAGACGGAATGCATCAGTGACCATGCTATGTCTATGAACTGGTTGGTGAGATCTGTGATCGAGGGACGACGCATTAGTTACCTCACTGCATCTATATACGAACAAGCTCTGTACACTTGAAATGATATGACGAATTCGTGACCATACTGCATTATGGCCAGAATAGCAAGGTCTCTAATTAAGGGACATGGCATCAATCACAACACTGTATCTATGAACAGGTTAGTCTGGCTATTGAAGAAGGACCGGTGCATCAAGGACCATACTGCATCAGCAGACTTGCTAGCCAGGCTTCTGATGAAGGGACGGCGCATCGCTGACCATACCGCATCTCTGAAAAGGTTAACGATGTCTCTGATGGAAAGACGGTGAATCAGGGACCATACTGCATTTCCAAACAGGTTAACGAGGTCTCTGATTGAAAGACGGTCAAACAGGGACCATACTACATCTCTGAACAGGTTAGCAAGGTCTCTGATGGAAAGACGGTGCAACAGGGACTATACTGCATCTCTGAACAAGTTAACGAGGTCTCTGATGGAAAGACGATGCAAATGGGACCATACAACATCTCCGAACAGGTTAACGAGGTATTTGATGGACAGACGGTGCAACAGGGACTATACTGCCTCTCTGAACAGGTTATCGAGGTAACTGATGGATAGACGGTGCATCAGTAACCATACTGCATCTCTGGACAGGTTAGCGAGGTCTTCGATGGAAAGACTGAGCAACGGGGACCATACTACATCTCTCAACAGGTTAACGAGGTCTCTGATGGAAAGACTATTCATCAGGAACTGTACTGCATCTCTAAACAGGTTAGCAAGGTGTCTCATGGAAATACGATGCATCAGGGACTATATTGCATCTCTGAACAGATTAACGAGATCTCTGATGGAATGAAAGAACATCAGGGACCACACTGCATCTCTGAACAGGTTAGCGAGGATTTTGATGGAAAGACGGTGCATCAGGGACCTTACTGCATCTCTGAACAGGTTAGCGATGTCTCTGATGGCATGACGGGACATCAGGGACCACACTGCATCTCTGAACAGGTTAGCAAGGACTCT
The DNA here is from genome assembly GCA_016164225.1 of Gammarus roeselii. Lineage (NCBI taxonomy): Eukaryota > Metazoa > Arthropoda > Malacostraca > Amphipoda > Gammaridae > Gammarus > Gammarus roeselii. The sequence goes on from SDVV010016192.1 coordinate 2,108, forward strand.
GATGGAAAGGTGGTGCATCCGGGACCTTACTGCATTTTTGAACAGGTTAGCAAGGTCTCTGATGGAAAGACGGTCCAACCGGGACCATACTACATCTCTGAACAGGTTAGCTAGGTCTCTGATAGAAAGACGGTGAAAACAGGGACTATGCTATTTCTTTGAATTGGTTAGATAGGTCTTTGATGGAAAGATGATGCAACAGGGACCATACTACATCTCTGAACAGGTTAGCGAGGTCATTGACGGGAAGACGGTGCATCAGGGACCATAAAACATCTCTGAACTTTTTAGCGAGGTCTCTGAGGGAAAGACTGTGCAACCGGGACAATACTACATCTCTGACCTGGATAACCAGGTCTCTAATGGAAAGACGTTGCATCAGGGACCCTACTACATCTCCGAACAGGTTAACGAGGTCTCTGATAGAAAAACGGTGAAACAGGGACTATACCGCCCCTCAAAACAGGTTATCGATTTTTTTTATGAGAAGACGGTGCAACAGGGTCCACACAACATTTCTGCGCAGGTTAGTGAGGTCTCTGATGGAAAAACGGTGCATAAGGGACCATACTGCATCTTTGAACTGAACAGGTTGGTGAGATCTCTGATTTAAAGACGGTGCAACAGGGACCATATTGCATTTCTGAACAGGATAGCAATGTCTCTGATTGAAATACGGGGCAACAAGGACCATACTACATCGCTGAAGAGGTTAGCGAGGTCTCTGATGGAAAGACTATGCATCAGGAACTGTACTGCATCTCTAAACAGGTTAGCAAGGTCTCTCATGGAAACATGATGCATCAGGGACTATATTGCATCTCTGAACAGGTTAGCGAGGTCTCTGATGGAACGACGGTGAATCAGGGACCACACTGCATCTTTGAACAGGTTAGCGAGGACTCTGATGGAAAGACGGTGTATCCGGAACATTACTGTAACACTGAACAGGTTGGCGAGGTCTCTGATGGAAATACGGTGCATCAGGGACCATACTGCATCTCTGAACAGGTTAGCGAGGTCTCTGATGTTAAGACTGCAAGTGATGCCATACTGTGGGGAATTATTTTCTTTCCCTTCGTACACTTTACATATATTACCACACACGTTTGACTGGGATCGACACCTGATTGAGATTTTGATTTTTTGGACTACGCATACTTAACACATCACTATGATACACAACAGGAACTTACTTATGTTACGGCGGGAGTCCAATAAGGTAGACACGCGAATATAGTCTCGTCACTAACGGTCATTGAGTGCTACAAAATCTATACCCGTCTAAACTATGTATGTATCTAACTGACATTGTTAGTTCTTTCTAACTGCTACAATAGTACTCTAACATTATTTCTAGTCACGATGTCAAGTCACGTTGAAATTTCGGTATCCGAAATTTCATCTTGGGGTCTTGGGGCTCCGAGTGACGCGCGACACCACTGATGAATGTTCGATCTAAACTGACTGGGCCCAGAGACAAGCGGTTGGTACCTTCACAGCCCCTGCAGACCTAGCGTCAAAAATGCGCATTTCAGAACTCCAGGAGATCCAAGCAGAACTAACGGTGTACTTCAAACTGCAACAACTACGATTTACGCTTTCTTACTATAATACAATCATATTAGCTTAAAAACCATGACATAATTTTAACTACTAGAAAATTTTAGAACAATATACTTCCAAGATAAAGGGAAATACCTTGGGCCTTTACTCAATACGACAGAGGGAAAACATCTAGGAGGCAGCACAGAGCGCAACGCCGTTGAAAGTTGGGAAAATAATGGGAGAGGGAAAATCAAGGACCACTGTAACAAACCCTACATTCCAAAACTTCAGATGTCCACGTCATACTGAACTAGATGGTTCCAACAATATACAATTTAAAGTTTTCTTACCTCCGACGAGGCGTTGTGGTTTTTGTTCCCCACACAGACGACATCTCTGAACAGGTTAGCGAGGCCTCTGGTGGAAAGACGGTACATCAGGGACCATGCTACACCTCCGTACAGGTTGACAAGGCTTCTGATGAAAAAACGGTGCAACAGAGACTATACTTCATTTTTGAACAGGTTAGCGAGGTCTCTGATGGAAAGTCAGTGCAACAGGGACCATATTACGGCGCTGAATAGGCTAGCGAGGTCTCTGATGGAAAGACGATGCTTCAGGAACTGCAGCGCATCTCTTTACAGGTTAGGAAGGTGTCTCATGGAAACACGATGCATCACGGACTATACTGCATCTCTGAACAGGTTAGCGAGGTCTCTGATGGAAAGTCGGTGCAGCAGGGATCATACTACATCGCTGAGCAAGTTAGCGAGGACTCTGATGGAAAGACGATGCATCAGGAACTGTACTGCATCTCTGAACAGGTTAGCAAGGTGTCTCATGGAAACACGATGCACCAGGGACTATACTGCATCTCTGTACAGATTAGCAAGGTCTCTCATGAATTGACGGTGCATCAGGGACCACACTGCATATCTGAACAAGTTAGCAAAGAATCTGATGCAAATACGGTGCATCCGGGAACTTTCTGAATCTCTGAAGAGGTTAACAGGTTAGCGAGGTCTTTGATGGAAAGACCATGCATCAGGAACCATAGGACATCTTTGAACAGGTTAGCGAGGTCTCTGATGGAAAGACGATGCATCAGGAACTGCACTGCTTCTCTGAACAGGTTAGCAAGGTGTCTCGTGGAAACTCGATGCATCACGGACTATACTGCATCTCTGAACAGGTTAGCGAGGTCTCTGATGGAAGACGGTGTAACAGGGACTACACTGCATCTCTGAACAGGTTATTGAGGTCTCTGATCGGAAGACGGTGAAACACGGACCATACTATATCTCTGCACAGGTTAGCTAGGTCTCTGACGGGAAGACGGTGAAACAGGGACCATACTACACCTCTGAACAGGTTGGCAAGATCTCTGAATGAAAGACGATGCAACATGGACCTTCAAAAATCTCTGTACAGGTTAGCGAGGTCTCTGATGGGAAAACAGGGCATAAAGGACCATACTTGATCGATGAACTAAACAGGTCAGTGCGATCTGCGATTTAAAGACGCTGCAATAGAAACCATACTACATCTCTGTACAGATTAGCGAGGTTTCTGATGGAATTCGGTGCATATGTGACCATACTGCATTTCTGAACAGGTTAGCGAGGTTTCTGATAAAACACGGTGCAACAGGGACCATACTACATTTCTGAACCGGTTAGCGAGGTCTCTGATAGAAAGTCGGTGCAGCAGGGACCATAATACATTGCTGAACAGGTTAGCAAGGTCTCTGATGGAACGACGATGCATCAGGAACTGCACTGCATCTCTGAACAAGTTAGCAAGGTGTCTCATGGAAACACGATGCATCACGGACCATACTGCATCTCTGAACAGGTTAGCGAGGTCTCTGAAGGAAAGTCGGTAGAGCAGGGATCATACTACATCGCTGAGCAAGTTAGAGAGGTCTCTGATGGAAAGTCAATGCATCAGGAACTATACTGCATCCCTGAACAGGTTAGCGAGGCTTCTGATGTTAAGAGTGCAAGTGATGGCATACTGTGAGAAATTATTTTCTTTACCTTTGTACACTTTACATATATTACCACACACATTTGAATGGGATCGACACCTGATTGAGATTTGATTTTTCGGACTAGGCATATTTAACACATCACTATGATACATAACGGGAACTTACTTGGGTTTCGGCGGGAGTCCAATAAGGTAGACACGCGAATATAGTCTCGTCGCTAACGGTCATTGAGTGCTACAAAATCTATATCTGTTTAAACTACGTATGTATCTAACTGGCAGGGTTAGTTCTTTCTAACTGCTACAATGATACTATAACATTATTTCTAGTCACGATGTCAAGTCACGTTGAAATTTTGGTATCCGAAATTTCATCTTGAGGTTCTGGGGCTCCGAGTGACGCGCGACACCACTGATGAATGTTCGATCTAAACTGACTGGGCCCAGAGGCAAGCGGTTGGTACCTTCACAACCCCTGCGGACCTAGTGTCATGAATGCGCGCTTCAAAACTCCAGGAGATTCAAGCAGAACTAACGGCTTACTTCAAACTACAACAACTACGACTTACGCTTTCTTACTATAATACAATCATATTATCTTAATAACCATGATATGCATTTAAATACTAGAAAATCTTAGAACGATGTACTTCCAAGATAAAGGGAAATACCTTTTTCTTTTACTCAATACGACAGAGGGAAAACATCTAGGAGGCAGCACAGAGCGCAACACCATTGAAAGTTGAGAAAAGGATGGGAGAGGGAAAATCAAGGAGCACTGTAACAAACCCTATATTCCAAAACTTCAGATGTCCACGTCATACTGAACTAGATGGTTCCAACAATATACAATTCAAAGTTTTCTATCCTCTGACGCGGCGTTGTGGGTTTTGTTCCCCACACATACGACATCTCTGAACAGGTTAGCGAGGTATCTAATGGAATGAAAGGACATTAGGGACCAAACTGCATCTCTGAACAGGTTAGCAAGAACTCTGATGGAGAGACGGTGCATCCGGGATCTCATTGCATCTCTGCTCAGGTTAGCGAGGACTCTGATGGAAATACGGTGCATCAGGGACCATACTGCATCCTTGAAAAGGTTAGCGAGGTCTCAGATGGAAAGACGGTGCAACAGGGTCCATACTACATCTCTGAACAGGTTAGCGAGGTCTCTGATGGAAAGACGATGCAACTGGGACCATACTACATCTCTGAACAAATTAGTTAGGTCTCTGATGGAAAGCCGGTTCAAACAGCGACCATGCTACTTTTCTGAATTTGTTAGCTTTGTCTCAGATGGATAAATGGTGCATCAGGGACCATACTGCATCTCCGAACAGGTTAACGAGGTCTCTGATGGAATGAAAGTGAAACAGGGGCTATACTGCATCTCTGAACAGGTTATCAAGGTTTCTGATGAGAAGACGGTGCAACAGGGACCATACTACATCTCTGCGCAGGTTAGCGAGGTCTCTGATGGAAAAACGGTTGATGAGGGACCATACTGCATCTATGAACTGAACAGGTTAGCAAAATCTCTAATTTAAAGACGGTGCAACAGGGACCACACTACATCTCTGTACAGATTAGCGAGGTCTCTGATGGAAAGACGGTGGATCCTGGACCATACTACATTTGTGAACAGGTTAGCGAGGTCTGTGATGGAAATACGGTGCATCAGCGACCAAACTGCATCTCTGAACAGGTTTGCGAGGTCTCCGATGGAAAGAAGGAGCAACAGGGACATTCTACATATTTGAATAGGTTAGCGAGTCTCTGATGGAAAGTCGGTGCAACAAGGACCATACTACATCTCTGAACAGGTTAGCGAGGTCTCTGATTGAAAGACGGTGCAACAGGGACCATACTACATCTCTGAACAGGTTGACGACGTCTCTGATGGAAAGTCTGTGCAACCGGGATCATACTGCATCTCTGAACAGGTTAGCGAGGCTTCCTACTGAAAGACAGAGCAACAGGGACCAAACTACATCTATGAACAGGTTAGCGAGGTCTCTGATGGCAAGTCGGTGCAACAAGGACCAAAATACATCGCTGGACAGGTTAGCGAGGTCTCTGATGAAAGACTATGCATTAGGAACTGTATTGCATCTCTGAACAGGTTTGCAATGTCTCTCATGGAAACACGATGCATCAGGGACTATATTGCATCTCTGAACAGGTTAGCGAGGTCTCTGATGGAGCGACGGCGAATCAGGGACCACACTGCATCTCTGAAGAGGTTAGCGAGGACTCTGATGGAAAGACGGTGCATCCGGAACCTTACTGTATCTGAATAGGTTAGCGAGGTCGCTGACGGAAAGACGGTGCAACAAGGACCATACTATGTCTCTGAACAGGTTTGCAATATCTCTTACGGAAAGTCGGTGCAACAAGGACCATACTACATCGCTGAACAGGTTTGCGAGGTCTCTGATGGAAAGACGATGCATCAGAGACTATATTGCATCTCTGAACATGTTAGCAAGGTCTCTGATGGAAAGACGATGCATCAGGGACTACAGTGATTCTCTAAACGGGTTATCAAGGTCCCTGATGGAAAAACGGTGCATAAGGGACCATACTGCATCTTTGAACATAACAGGTTAGTGAGATCTCTGATTTAAAGACGATGCAACAAGGACCATACTACATCTCTGTATAAGTTAGCGATTTCTTTGATGGATAAACGGTGCATCCGGGACCATACTGCATTTCTAAACAGGTTCACGAGGTCCCTGATGGAAATACGGTGCATCAGGGACCATACTGCATCTCTGAACAGGTTAGTGATGCCTCCGATGGAAAGACGGAGCAACAGGGATCATACTACATCTCTGAACAGGCTAAAGAGTTTCTGATGGAAAGTCGGTGCAGCAGGGACCATACTACTTCGTTGAACAGGTTAGCGAGGCCTCAGATGGAAAGACGATGCATCAGGAACTGTACTGCATCTCTGAACAGGTTAGCGAGGTCTCTGAGGGAAAGACGATGCATCAGGAACCAAAGGACATCTCTGAACAGGTTAGCGAGATTTCTGATTCAAAGACGGAGCCACAGAGACCATACTACATCTCTGAACAGGTTAGCAAGGTTTCTCAAGGAAACACGATGCATCACGAACCATACTGCATCTCTGAACAGGTTAGCGAGGTCTCTGATGGGAAGTCGGTGCAGCAGGGATCATACTACATCGCTGAGCAGGTTAGCGAGGTTTCTGATGGAAAGACGGTGCAACAAGTACCATGCTACATATCTGAATTGGTTAGCTAGGTCTCCGATGTAAAGACGATGCAACAGAGACCATACTACATCTCTGAACAGGTTATCGAGGTCTCCGATGGAAAGACGGTGCAACCGGGATCATACTACATCTCTGAACAGGTTAGTTAGGTCTCTGATGGGAAGACGGTGCAACAGGGACCATGCTACATCGTTGACTTGTTTAGCTAGGTCCCTGATGGAAAGACAGTGCAACAGGGACCATACTACATCTCTGAACAGGTTAACAAGGTCTCTGATGGGAAGTCGATGCAGCTGGGATCATATTACATCGCTGAGCATGTTAGCGAGATCTCTGATTCAAAGACTATGCATCAGAACTGTGCTGCATCTCTGAACAGGTTAGCAAGGTCTCATGGAAACACGGTGAATCAGGGATCACACTGCATCTCTGAACATGTTCGCGAGGTCTCTGATGGGAAACGGTGCATCAGGGACCATACTACATCTTCAAACAGGTTAACGAGGTCTCTGATGGAAAGATAATGCAATAGGGACTATACTTCAATTTTGAACAGGTTATCGAGACCTCTGATGGGAAGACGGTGCAAACGGGACCATACTACGTCTCTGCACAGGTTAGTGAGGTCTCAGACGGAAAAACGATGCAACAGGGACTATACTACATCTCTGAACAGGTTAGCGAGATCTCTGATAGAATGTCGGTGCAACAAGGACCATACTACATCGCGGAACAGGTTAGCGAGGTCTCCGATGGAAAGACGGTGCAACCGGGATCATACTACATCTTTGAACAGGTTAGTTAGGTCTCTGATGGGAAGACGGGGCAACAGGGACCATGCTACATCGCTGACTTGGTTAGCTAGGTCTCTGATGGAAAGACAGTGCAACAGGGGCCATACTACATCTTTGAACAAGTTAGCGAGGTCTCTGATGGAAAGACGATACAACAGGGACCATACTTCATCTCTGAACTGGTTTGCGAGGTCTCTGATGAAAAGACGGTGCATCAGAGATCATATTACATATCTGTACAGGTTTGCAAAGTCTCCGATGGAAAGACTCACACTGCATCTCTGAACTGGTTAGCGAGGTCTGTGATGGAGAAATGGGGCATCAGTGACCATACTACAACTATAAACTGGTTATCAAGATACCTGATAGAGGGACGACATAAGATAAGAACGAACGCGCTAGCGCTAGCGCTAGCGAGGTCTCTGTAGAAGGGACAGCGCATCAGAGACATTGCTACACCTATGAATAGGCTAGCGAGGTCTCTGTTGAAGGGACGGCGCATCGGGGACATTGCTACATCCATGAATACGCTAGCAAAGTCTCTGAAGAAGGGCGGCGCATCGGGGACATTGCTCCACCTATGAATAGGCTAGCGAGGTATCTGAAGAGAGGACGGCGCATCAGCGACGTTGCCTCCTCTATGAATACGATTGTGAGGTTTCTTAAGAAGGGACGGCCTCTTTGAGCCGTTTGTGAGGTCTCCGATGAAAGGACGGAGTATCAGAGACTATTATGCGTCTATGAAGAGGTTAGTCGGGTCTCTGCCAAAGCGACGATGCATCAGTGACCATACTGCATCTATGAACAGGTTAGAGAGTTCTCTGATGGAAAGACCTAGAGTTACTGACCATCCAGTGAATATGGGCAGGCTAGCGAGACCACAGATGGAGGGACGCCGCTTTAGTGCCTCTGCTGCATCTTTGACCGGGTTAGCAAGCGATGATGGAGGAGACGGCGCATCAGTAACCACACTGCATCTGTGAGCAGGTTAATGAAGTTTGTGATAGAGGGACGACGCATCGGGACCACACTGCATCTGTGAGCAGGTTAATGAAGTTTCTGATAGAGCGACGACGCATCGTGACCACACTGCATCTGTGAGCACGGTAATGAAGTTTCTGATAGAGAGACACGAATCGTGACCATACTGCTTCTAAGAACAGGTTTCTGAGTTCTTTGCTGAAGAGACGACGCATCAGAGACCATACCACATCCATGAACAGGTTATCGAGGTCTCAAATGATGGGAGGTTGAATCAGTGACCACACAACACATTTGATCAGGTCATTGAGGTCTCTGATGGAGGGATAAAGCAGCACTGATAATACTTCATGGGAGGGATAAAGCAGCACTAATAGTACTTCATTGGAGGGATAAAGCAGCACTGATAATACTTCATTGGAGGAATAAAGCAGCACTGATAATACTTCGTTGGAAGGATAAAGCAGCACTGATAATACTTCATTGGAGGGATAAAGCAGCACTGATAATACTTCATTGAAGGGATAAAGCATCACTGATAATACTTCATTGGAGGGAAAAAGCAGCACTGATAATACTTCATATGAGGCATAAAGCAGCACTGATAAAACTTCATTTGAGGGATAAAGCTACACTGATAATACTTCATTGGAGAGATAAAGCAGCACTGATAATACTTCGTTGGAGGAATAAAGCAGCACTGATAATACTTAAACTATGAACAGTCTATAGAGATGTCTCAGAACATGGGACGACGCAACAGTGACCATACTTCAACTATGAATTATCTATAGATCTCTCAGAACATGGGACGACGCAACAGTGACCATACTTCAACTATGAACTCTCTAGAGAGGTCTCAGAACAAGAACGACGCAACAGTGACCATACTTCAACTATGAACTCTCTAGAGAGGTCTCAGAACAAGTGACGATGCATCAGTGACCATACTTCGTCTATGAACTGTCTGCAGATGTATAAGAAAAAATACGACGCATCAGTGACCATACTTCGACTATAAACTGTCTAGAGATGTTTCATAACAAGGGACAACGCATCAGTGACCCCACTTCATCTATGAATTGTCTAGAGAGGTCTCAAAACATGTGACATATATATATATATATATATTGTATATACTGTTTATAGGAATAGTGTGGAAGGTATGTTTCATAACTCGACTTGCAGCCTTAGTGTGCGATCGGCTCTGTTTGGTACCAGCTTGATTTTGAATTCAGGCAAGGTTTTGTGATTTCCATCGTTTTATTTCATATGTAAATAATATCTATAGGAATAGTATGGTATAATTGTTTGGTAGTTGGCTGGTTAGGATGCAGTAGCTTCGTTACGAGAATCTATCTACCCCATAACGCATTATCTAGTTTTGAACCATATATATCGGTGTTACCATGTCGTAACGACATGGTAACGACATTCTGTTACGATTGAGCCATGGCTACTTTAGTTGAAGAAGAGTTAATTTAACCCTGTTTTGAACTGAGTTGGAGAATAATTTTATCAGATTTGCATACCCTATAAAAGTAAAAGTATTCCACATCCTTTACTATAGGTTTCAACGTATGCTGCTCGCATGTCTTGGCAACTTATTCACGTTAGTTGAAATTGTTTGGTAGGTTACATGCTAGTTTTTCTCGTACATCATGGTGTTTGATGTATATTTTGGGTATGGTAGAGAATTGATCTTCTTGCTTCATTATAACTTGACCATTTCAGTATATTTTCATTCAGTTTTGTAAGTTCTCTGTGCAGTTTCAATCTTCGATGCAAGGTATTATGTATTTTATACAGTTATAGGAACATTAGGATATATTACGTTTGTATCTGCGATGTAGAACATTATTTCAGGTATAATTTAGTTATATGTTGTATATTTTTAGTGTTTTACATATCTTAAATCATCCTGGTACATTGTTTGACGTGGATATTATAGATAAAGAAGCTTCGATTTGTTACAAACTTGGTCTTGTTGTTAGTTCATTGTATACTTAGTTTATCACCATACTGCAATGTTTAGTAGGAGTTAGAGAGTCTCTTATGCAAAAGCTTGTTTCATTTACGTTTATTTGTATAAATAGACCGATTTACTATGATGGATACCCTAGTGTATTACAATTTTTAATGTTAATTAGAGCAGAATAGAGAACTATGTGGTTATTTGTTGTTGTTGTATGATTTTTTTTCACGATAAGCATATGAATGTATGTTTAAGAGGCGTAAATCCATACAACATCTGTATGGAATTTCGTCATTGATCCCTAGCAAGTGTGTAGTTTAATGTTTTAGAAGACGATTTACTGAATGGATTGGTCGTGGTGTAGAGGCGGCTTACACTTTTTGGTAGTAATTTGAAGTTCATCCATGTTCAACGTGATTTTGTAAGTTCTTGTGGATGTCGGTCTCAAGCTCCATGGGTTTGTTAGAGAGGTTATGCGACAAGCTGTTGATCGTTGTAGTGATTTACTTAGGTCGTCAGTGAACAAATGCCCACATTTTGTGGCCACACTTTTTGAGACTCATGTCAGGCCAATTCTTGACAACTGTACCTATGTATAGATTCTTGGTTATGTCCAAGATGTGACTTTGTTCGACGTTGTTCAGAGATGATGGGCTAAACATGTGCATGGTATTTCTGATGTATTGTTCCATGACTGGGTGTTACCTCTAAATTTGTTATGTATCAGTGGTAGATGGCTGAGATGTGACCTAGTAAAGCATTGTAGAGTTCGTTGGTATGACACAGTGGGCTTTGATTTGTCCTACTGTAGACATAGTATCCTAGTAGGTTTAGGAATTTCTTATAGATTTGAACGGATACCGTTATATTATTATTTGTTATGAATGAACTCAGTTTTAAATGTCAGATATTTTCGGTATGAGTGTTATGTTAGTACACGATCTTAGTCATGCACCAGACCACCTGATGAGTTAAAGTACATGATTATTTCTATTTCTATCAATTACGAGATCGGTAATGCGTATCTGCATCATGTATTGATTGACCACAGACCTTCCATATTGGTGTAGAATTTATCATCTGGGTGTGGTAGGATAATCCGTATATCGTACTTAATCAATGTTGCTTAGACCATAGTTGAGATACCGACTTAGCCATTTTATTGTTGTTATACGTTTTAAACGGTTATCATAGGAATTTAACTGTATTTAATATAAATTCTCCCGGATTTTTCCATGTATTGTTGTGTATAAAATACGCCCAATTGGATGTAGTGGTCCAAGATACTGGTAGATTTTTTGCCTCTTGACATTGTACTTGGGTTATGTTCCAAGTTTGTTGGCACCGTTGCCGGCATAATGTAGGCGTATACAGGGTCGAAGTTGGCACTATGTAGGTATATACAAGTCGCTCCCTTCACTATGTAGACACATTCACACACATTTGTAGGCATATACAGACTCGGTCAACACCTGTAGCATTTCTCACAAAAAGGTTTGTGATGAAGACCGTAAACCTAACCCATTTTACCTATCCCAACCCAATCTATGTATAGATTCTTGGTTATGTCCAGGATGTGACTTTGTTCGACGTTGTTCAGAGATGATGGGCTAAACATGTGCAGTTTTGACTAATCTTTACAAGTTTATGTACCTACAAATATATACATA
>SDVV010016193.1:0-14314 GCA_016164225.1 Gammarus roeselii
ATATAATCCGAAAGCTATCCGTGCGTCCACCTCTTCGCCCCCCGTCGCACCGACCGCCTGACTCCGGTCAACCCCCGCCCTACCGCTAATTATCCTTATCTATATTCCTTTCCTAAAAGCATATACGCGGTCATATCAGCTACTACTCGCACACATACTAAAACTTAAACCTTTAGCGACAGTGTTCGTATCACAAGGTTCGGGTCAATATGGGGGACCGTGATCGGTGTCAGTAGATTGGTCCGACAGAATTCACTGATTTACCCCGGCTATATCGTCCATGTGGTGCCCTCCCCTATTGTTCATTCTGTTTTCCCAACGAGACACCCAAGTACGGAAAAGTGCAGCGGGACCAGACAAAGCGCATTCACTCACGCCTGTATATTGAACACTTCCTTCACACTGACGTCTCCTCTCCCTAAAGCCTGCTTCATGAGATCCACTCACCGAAACATCGATCTTCTCCTGCAGGCCACAGCCACTCACTTCTGTTTTCGTCAACCTTTTCACCAATCTCCTATCATCCATCCTCACAGTAAGACTAAACCACAATAGAACCCGTGAAACAATTCTGTCCTCCCGCCTCCACACCATCCGTTCTTTTTCGAATAACGTCATTAGTAATCCTATCCCCCAGTGTCACTTCAGCCATACCCATCAAACATTTTGTCTCGAAATCATTCAACCTTCTTCTCGCTACCACCCTCGCCCCCTGCCTCTCAGCTCGGTATAAGCACAGTCGGGACAGCTATCCCCTCCAAAAAACAGATCTTTGCTTCTATACCCAATGTCTTCAGCTAATTAGACTCATCAGTGCACCCATCACTTTACACCCATCCTCCATTTCAGATTTTCCTTTAATTTACACTAGTCCAGTTATGTTTACATGAGAGCTTAGGTACGCAAAACACTGCTTATCTTCCAATAACTTTCCCTTTAGGTATACACAAATTTCCCACATATTGACATTCCTCGAACATCTCATTTTATAACTTATACTCACATTACCTCCCAGCTCCCTCCTCTCACACACTCTACCAAACTCCGACACTAGCCTGTACAACTTCTTCGAATCTGCCACGAGAACCGCATCAGCCGCCAACAGCAACTGATTCAACTTCCTTCTACGCGTATTTCCTGTTAAAAACTCGAAAATTACATCTCAGTACCTTACCCGACACAGTCTAATAAACCTCCTTGCGGAGGTTGATTAGCTTGGGAGACATAATTAAACATTGTCTCGGTCCCTCTTTCATTGGGAACCAAGTATTCATATCCTTTCCTACTCTGACACATGCTCGGCTGCCAACTAGAAACTCTGGAACGCTCGTGACAAATTTTCGTCTACTCCCTGCAAAAGCCATCCATCCATAACGCTTCCATGTCGACTCTATTATCGGCCTTTTCTAGACTTATTAATGCTCAGAACACCTTTCCCTTTGCAAGGCAGAGTACAGGCTTGTCTCCCTGTAAAATTCTGATCTGCAATCACTCTACCACTCCTAAAACCGCACCGTTCCTCGTCAACCGCATTCTGTACGTGATTATCTACTTGATTAGCACGTTCGCGTGCAGCTTACCACTACCCGTGCAACTTACCCATCACCTTTTCAGTTTGTGCATTCAATTTTATGTTTCTTGCCCTAATACATAGGAACGATGAAGCACTGTGCCACTCATACTGCATGTGAGGGCCTGACATCGCCTTACTGAGACTCTGAAGTTATTGACTTTAGAGCATATTTTCACTGCCTTTCAAGTTATTTGTCCCTTTTGTTATTATATCATCTGTGAAGACTATGCTATGAATTTTCTGGAAATGTTGACCGAATAATAGTAACGGTATTCCGTAACCTCTTTGAGCGTTTCATAACGTAAAACTTCCCTGCAGTGACTGCACTTAGGGCGAATATGTGTACTTTTCATCGTTTCAGATACGGAGAGGGTGAGATGCCCGGAGTCAGTCCTTGCTCAAAGGACAACAACTAACGAAAGTCAACTTAGATACGGAGAGGGTGAGATGCCCGGAGTCAGTCCTTGCTCAAAGGACAACAACTAACGAAAGTCAACTTAGATACGGAGAGGGTGAGATGCTCGGAGTCAGTCCCTGATCAAAGAACAACAACCAACGAAACTCAGCTTAGGTACTGAGATTGTGAGATGCCCGGAGTCAGTCCTTGCTCAAAGGACAACAACTAACGAAAGTCAACTTAGATACGGAGAGGGTGAGATGCTCGGAATTAGTCCTTGCTCAAAGAACAACAACCAACGAAACTCAGCTTAGGTACTGAGAGGGTGAGATGCTCGGAGTTAGTCCTTGCTCAAAGAACAACAATTAACGAAACTCAACTTGGATACGGAGAGGGTGAGATGCTCGGAGTTGGTCCTTGCTCAAAGAACGACAATTAACGAAACTCAACTTAGGTTCGGAGAGGGTGAGATGCTCGGAGTTAGTCCGTGTTCAAAGAACAACAATTAAAGAAACTCAACTTAGATACGGAGAAGGTGAGATGCTCGGAGTTAGTCCCTGCTCAAAGAACAACAATTAACGAAACTCAACTTAGATACGGAGAGGGTGAGATGCTCGGAGTTAGTCCCTGCTCAAAGAACAACAATTAACGAAACTCAACTTAGATACGGAGAGGGTGAGATGCTTGGAGTTAGTCCCTGCTCAAAGAACAACAATTAACGAAACTCAACTTAGATACGGAGAGGATGAGATGCTCGGAGTTGCTCCTTGCTAAAAGAAAAACAACTAGCGAAACTCGACGTAGGTACGGAGAGGGTGAGATGCTTGGAGTTAGTCCGTGTTCAAAGAACAACAATTAATGAAACTTAACTTTCTCAAATCTATTTTTATTCATTGATTTGCGCTCGATTACACATTTATTATACACTAAGTATCGTTGGTTTTTAATCGCATTTTTACTGACCGGTGCGAGTACCAAAACCCAGAGAAAATGCATTACTAGCTTTTCGGATATTGATGCTATTGGCACATTACAGTTTTTTAATTATACTTATGTTCACGTAGATACAGATACATAGCCGCAGTTCCCTAATTGGACGGTGGTCGACTACCTAAATTCATCTCCAGGCTCACACAGATTTAATTTTACCTCTTTAACCCAAAATGGGTTCGGCCAGAAGCCCTCATACTCATTCCGGGTCAGGAGTACTGTGATTTTTTTTTTTTGTATTTCATGACATTTAAAGTAGACTTGATGTCTTTCAAGGAGCTTTTCGAAAGATGAAACATTCATTCGAAGAGAGCAAATTCACTCATAAACTTTTGAATGGCCTCACCAGTTTCGGGAGAGCACGCAATGTATGCGCGATGCTCGGGATAAGACAGGCGATAGGAGCGCCACTAAATCAGCGTAATGCGGCCATTTGTTGGACAGCTGAGGGCGGTGCGGAGTGGACGAAGGGTACAATCTGCAGTCAGCAGGTGTAATTTGAAACGGCGACTGCTGCTACCAGTTTATTTACGAGGCAATTGAGGTTAAACGCCAACCCAATATGCACATTATGATAACGTAGCATTAAATAAACTGCGTCTTCTTAGCTTTTACTTCCTGTGATAAAATATTTCGTGGCCGACAGGCCACTTGTAATCTTTCTCAAATTTCTAGATGTTCCTGTTTAGAAATTCAAATTACATTCAGATGAGAAACAAATAATTAAGATTTGATGAATCTTTTGCGTCAACAGCTGTGAGGCAGCACTAACTGACTTTGGAGGATGAATCTGAGTCAGCAGGTGCGAGGAGACGCTAGAAAGGTACTTATCCACAGTACTTACTCCCTTTCCTGGATGAATGTAAGTCGGCATTAACTTGCCCACCTTACTTATCACTTATCGGAACTTGAAACCTACTTTTTATACGTAATTGAAGCGAAAGAACGTAGGATTGCATCATGGAACGTGAGGAGCGCCTTGCAGTCTTCCATCCTCCTTTCTGTGGGATTCGACCTTGGGTCTGTATCTGCATCTGTAATATCTGAAAGTAATTCTACCCTTGATGTATGATCAAAGGGAATTTGATATTGTTGATAGACAATTCATAGCGGTAACATTTTGGAAAAAAATAAAGTATATTTTTATCTTGTTCATCAGATACTTATTGTACTTCATATTTGAACAGCGAATGGGCAATATGAGAATTCATTGCAATGGGGCAAACGTTTTGTCTTGGAGACTCAAACGCTATACGTTTGCAAACTCTGAATGCTGTTTGCATACCTTTTTTTCCTCCATCTGTTATATGTGGTTTTAGTGATAACATGGTTTGATTACTGTGACAACAGTGAATTTTGTAACTGTCAAAAAATATTTCAATAGCTGATATGTTGTTGAAACATGAATATTTGGTTGTACACACATAAAAAGAAATATTGAGACGTTGATGTACGATTTTGGTCGCTGATAACGTGATATCAAATAATTTTCTGAGGGTTGACGTACAGGAAAGCAACCACCTTCCTTATCTTGAACTCTGCCTACATTCTACCGCGGATTAGTTCGGACGATGTTGCTCCGTGAGTTAAGTACATTTTTTGAACTTTACGTACAAGTCAAATGTGTCTTCGAATTTCATTCCCCCGGTCCGTGTTTCTCGGTCTTTTCTGTAACTAGGAGGGCCATTCCATTCAAGAGCAGGCATGTATTCAACCCACTTTGTAGCCTAATCAATTAATAATTGGAAATATAACATAAATGACGGCCAGTAGTGGTCGATTGAGGAAAGAGTGTTCTGGTCGATGTACTCTCATGTGTCCTTCAGGGTAGTGTTCATTTTAAGGGTGGGCAACCTTGAGAATGTTAATGTGACCTAAATAATTTAATGCCCGCACAATCGAGAGGCTGCAGTGTAAAAATTTACTGCTAAACAATCGTCCACTGGCCGATTTTTGGGTGCTCGGTTTGTGAAATGAAACAAAATGGTAGCAAGATCAAGGTGATGGCTCTCGAACTGTTGCTCCTCGATTCCAAGTTCTTGGGTGCCCTACTGATGAGCTAACAGAGACTCGGGTCAGAGCTCCTCAATCTAATCTGATCGCAGTTCTTGGGTGCCCTACGGGTGAGCTAACAGACTCTCGTCAGAGCTCCTCAATCTAATCTGATCGCAGTTCTTGGGTGCCCTACGGGTGAGCTAACAGACTCGGGTCAGAGCTCCTCAATCTAATCTAATGCCAGTTCTTGGGTGCCCTACTGATGAGCTAACAGAGACTCGGGTCAGAGCTCCTCAATTTAATCTAATCCCAGTTCTTGGCCCAAATGATGTTGCACTGATTTGAAACTTCCGGAAGGACATTTGAAGCTAAGGTGTTGTTTGAGAACCATCTCATAATGGTTGCGAAGTTTACATCGTTAGAGGACCAGCATCCCGAGTCGTGCTCACTTGTCTGTGGTTCTGCTGCTGAGTCACATTAGCTACTGTATGATCATGTGGATTCAGGTTCAGTCTTTCAACCAAGCGGTGTTTCTCCTGGTTTCCGATTCCTCATCACAAGGTGTTTAGCTTGTCTATCCTGGGAAATATTTATTTACGTGACGGGCTTCGACATCTTCGTGTTGTTTCGTTGCACGAGTTGGATCTTGACGTTGATCGATGTCCATCTCCAGAGTTCGGTAAACGTATATTGACACTTGATGCTTTGCGGGATTCGTTTGATAGTCTGCACGTGCATGGGATGCTTTTTGGTCATTTAAGTCCCGGGTTAAAAACATTTTCCTTTCCAATATTACCTCACCCTACTTCGATCGTTTTTTTCTCTGATCTTTCATCAGTTTCTCTTCTGGCTGAACGGTTATTAAGATTTCGAATTTATGTAGCTTGCTTTTTTATATTGCGGTTCTTCTTTTTAATAGTAATAATAATAATATTAATGATTAAAATAATAACAATAATAACAATAATGATAATAATGATAATTGTAGTCTTTATTGAAGCACTCGATGGTACAAGAATGATTACAGAAAAACAAGTTTGACAACCACTCCTCCCAATGCATTCAAACAACGCACCAAATGAACATACATGGAATATACAAAGTAGAACACGACATAAATTTATATGTAAAGTTAATGACCAACGCGCCCGCTGGATACATAACCACCAGTCAGCCAGCCTATTAGGGACGGACGTCTCCCAGCCTGACATCCACGTACGCACAATGGGCCCACACCAGCAGAATTCTGTCCCACCTCTCTATTGTTGGAGAAATTTCGTATCCCTCACTATTATATAAAGCCTACAGGAAGGGATTATTAAATGTTATAATACGCTACTGGAGGCTATAGGCCCTTGTTCTAGCTTGTACCTCAAGGCAGTCAACATCATACGCCGCGAATACAAAGCAAGCACTCGTTCGTCTAGGTACACCAACCAACCTCCGGGAAATATCATTGTAAGCTACTCTCACTTTACTGATAGTGACTCTCGTAAACTTCCTCCACAGTGAGTTACAGTGGACAGGGTAGCAGAAGATTTTCAAAAGCTGTATTTTAACATCTTTCGTGCAGAAATTGAATCTCTTGTAAGCTGATTGCCAGCCGCGTTTAAATTCCGAAGCTGCTTGGAGATACCAGCATTGTAATTCCGAAGCTGCTTGGAGATACCAGCATCGTAATTCCGAAGCTGCTTGGAGATACCAGCATTGTAATTCCGAAGCTGCTTGGAGATACCAGCATTGTAATTCCGAAGCTGCTTGGAGATACCAGCATTGTAATTCCGAAGCTGCTTGGAGATACCAGCATTGTAATTCCGAAGCTGCTTGGAGATATCAGCATTGTCACGACGGTTGTTTGATGTGAAGTGACTTAAGTAGGGAAAACTGTCAACATGATCCAACTGTGCTCCATTTAACACATTATTCATTCGAAACTGGAACCTCTGCACAGTGCGTCGCTTTACTGGCACGCAAACAGATTTGCTATTATTGTACTCAATATCTATTATTGCGGCCTCCACTCCGCATATATTTATCATAACTTGAAGAGCATCCACACGAGGGGCCAGTAGGACCATATCGTCGGCATAGCTAATTGCGTTATTACAGCACTCGCCAATATGACACCCAACACGGCTAAGAGCTATGACGCTCGTGTAGGCTGTCTACATACACATTGAACAGGAAGAGCGAACGGAGGCCTCCCTGCCTTATTCCATTGGTTGTTCGGAACGGATTTAATGTTGAACTTAGCCACAGTACCACACATTGTTGTTCCTCATACCAGTATTTTAGTAGTTTTACGAGGTGCACAGGCGCCCCCCTTTCAATTAGTATTCTGAACAGTGTCCAGTGATTAACGCGGTCAAAGGCTTCTCTAGCATCGAGAAAACACACGAACATTGGCGAGCCTCTCCTGACAAAAAATTATAGTTTGTTTTAAGGTAAAAATAAGCGTTCCCCTATCCATGTTGAGGCTTATAAACAAATTGGTTTTATGTTGTTAGGAGACATTCGCCAAGTCTATTCTGAATCACAATTTCTAGTAACTTCGATGCGGCAGTAGCAATTGATGTTGGTCTGTAAGTGCCTACATTTGTTGCAAATTTTGTCAATGTTTTTTTATAATAGGTTTCACAATTACATCCATAAATAGCTTAGGTAGGTAGTTAGTCTTAAGGCAGCCTGCGAAGCAAATAGACATGACATGGAGGAATTGAACAGGACCATACCTAAAGACTTCTGCTGGCATACCATCCTTCCAAATAGCTTTTCCATTTTTTAATCTCTTAACCGCTGATCTGAGCTCCCACACATTGACTTCATCATCATTATAATTGTGTTCCCGGTTGAGCGCCTCATTAACAATGTTCGACTCAGCATCATTGTTAACACTGTTCATTATTCCATCAAAGTGGTTTTGCCACATTACAGCAATTTTTCCCTCCCCTTTAATACTATTCACCCGTTGAGAAACAGACTGTCTTTCGGTTTCCGATTATTTTATCTCTTTCTAGAAATCGATCATCCGCCCATCAATCATTTCCTCACATAAACCAGTTGCACGCAATTGGCTCTGTTTCTTACAGAGCAAAGTACGTAACTGCAGGCATTATTCGTACACTTTTTCTCCGTATGCCTCGGGCCATTTCGCGGTTTCCCAGCATTTGGCCCTGGCACAAAAGACGCTACGCTTGCGTCGTGCCAGACAGCCACATGCCTGGTCTAGCCCTGGACACGGTGCATTCCTCGTGGCGTTTTTATCCCGAACGCTTCTCTAGCAGACACCAGAACTGCATTGCATATACACCCATAGAGCCCATATAATTTATCCATATCAGCATTTGCATGTAATTGAATCAACTCTAGTGAAAAGTTAGCATATTGATATGAATAGAACAAAACATTTATGTTTTTGCAGTGTCATTGAACTGCCAGTTTATGAACTGATTGTTTGTATCCGTAGTGAAATCTCAGCATGGAGCGGCAAGTGGTCTGACAAGGGCTTATATTCCCCAACATTAACCCTCGTGACATTGTTGGCAAATGCTGGGTAAGAGCAAAGTGATCGAGCCATTTAACTGATCTCCCTTTGTGATGACATGAGTATGCGTGCCCTGTGTCAGCAGTGCAATATCTAAAAAGTCTAGTTCATTGTCCGCCAGAAGTACCTGCCAATCGCAAAGTGTTCTGCTGCCTGGGGGGCAGTTAAAGTCCCCCATAACACAAACATGATCCTGATTTGATCCCCTTGATACAGACTCTAGTGTCCCATTATACGCTAAGACCAGCTCTTCGTTATGATGAGCGGCATAAGGCAAGTACACGTTGATGGATAGAAATTGGCATTTCATCTACTTGCAAAGATAACCCGAGCATCCCATCATCATTGTACTGTTCCATTTTTACACACGGACTCACCGTGTCAGACCATGAGAAGGTCAATCCAAATCCACCATACGGACGTCCTGTAAGCATACCTTCCTCTGAGTGTATTAACGAAGTAGAAGAAGAATGAAGGAGCAGTCGTCTCTAGGTAGACTAATAGGGAGATCATGTTTGAACAGCCATGTCTCTTATAACGCGCAGATATCATTGTTTGCACAGAAAATTTTCACGACAATTTCTGCATTATTAAATCCATTACAGTTAAAAGTGATCAAGCGAAGATTATCGATGGGAGTTAGCATTTTAGAGAGCATAGTAGGAAGTACACATTGACCAGCTTCTATCCGAGGTCTCACCATCCTTCTTGTTCTCGTAGTCGTAGTAATCCTACGGCCAGTTCCAGTTAAATTCATAAACTTCTTTTTCCCGTCCACTTTCTGGTATTTGCCGCCTTCCAGGTCGCTTCACTTTTCTTCGCAATTATCAGCAGGAACCTTGGGTGTAGGTTGTTGCCGTAGACCAGCCGGACCATTCTTACTTCCTTGTTTACTCGCTGCCTGTTTCGTGCATACCGCTTCTGTCGTATCTTTGTTCAGCTGAATTCTGCGGCATATCAAAAATTACATCAGATGATTGAGAGGTTAGCTTGGGGGGCTGGTTGGTTCTGAGTTGTTGGTTGGGGCTGAGTTGGTGGTTGTTGCTGAGTTGTTGGTGGTTGGTGAGTTGTTGGTTGAGAGTTTGCTGTAATCTTCAGCCCATGCTGAATGAGCCTCGCAAGCAATTCCATCCATTTTCATCAACCCTGGCTTTGCAGTGAGTACTTATCCCCGGTGTATGCATGTTTTATTTAGCCAGGTACTATAAATGAATACAAGACACAATATCGCAATAATTAAAAAAAAATCTCACTTGTTCTCTCCAACATTCATTCTTAATCAATTGTACTTCACCTCACGGTTCTGCGTCTGCTGTCGTGTACTACGGGGGAGCTCCCAAAGTCTTCTGAAACCCTCAATCTATTCTGATCTGACCAGCAGCTTATTTCCCCCATACGAATGATTCTCTAACACGTTTGCCAAGACTGAAAAAAATTCACGATTATAAGAGACTTGGGCATTCTGAAGACGAATTCACTCTGTAGTAGATAACCCAAAGACATTCATAGGACAGAAATAGTTTTGTTTTCTGTCAGTTAAATTTTATCAGACGAGAAAAATATCACATCATTTACCAGATTTCCAGCATTTACTGTGAAAAATGTTACTTTTTCTGCTCATTGCAAGCCCGTCATTTCCACTCATTGTCGTCCAGTACTGGGGAACATGGGACGGGCGGATGGTTCTTCTGTGTCGAATTCTCGCACTCACGACTAATGGATGGTTCTTAATAGAACGCTTCATATTCTCTCGAGCTCATGATTGTCGGACATAACAATAATTGTTTATGCGATTGTCGGACGGTCTGCATTTCGTTGTTGAACGATTATTATTCTCAATCATGTATTTAATGGTATCTTTTTTTATATAACGAAACACTTTTGAAATTTGCAGTATAAATTGTCATTGGAAGCTAAAACATTCTGCAAACCATGAACAGTTTTTGATTGAACGTTGCCGGCCAACGCCGACTTAATAAATAATAATTAATATGCAATTTATGAAAATTAAATTTATCATTAAAACTTTTAAAATTTGTTCTGAGAACAGTGCAGTTATGATGGGTACATTAACCTGTTTCTGGAAAAAGTTTATGGGGAACAAATTCTTTTTCATCTAAAATCATAATGAGCACATCTATGCCATTATTCTCCCATGATTATAGACACAGTATAGCTATGTTGATGGTCCATGAAAACTGTACTTTGGGTATTACTGGTGTATTTTAGGTTATTTCTAGGACTCTCTCATTCGACTTACGATGAACAAAGTAAATAGGGTTTTCTTTTGTGAGCAAGTTTGGTTGTTCCGAAATTCCGTGCCCGAATTTGCTTCCATCACGGTGTCGCGAGATGCTATTTCATAATAAAACAACGTATAGCATGAATTCGAGCATTGAACATAAGGTGTGGCAGCTTGTTTCGGAGAACAGAGCCATAAAGGCTTTCAAGCAAGAGTCCTCCAGCCGCCTCATTATTTTCAAATTTATTACAAATATCAGTCTAAATACTACGTATCGGGTATTCTAATGATTTTATATTCAACACTTTTTGAATACTAACCATTTAAGCTGCTTTTGCTGAGTCATGTTCTCAGTTTGATTACGAAGAATTCTGGAGCAGAAACAAATCCCTGGGAGTTGCGAATAGCAAGCAGTCTGTAGGACCTCCAGCAGTGAAGGAATATTGTCTACGCTTCCGCCACGCAGATGCCCTTCAACAACCAGGGTCGTGGTTGGCATCGACACAATTAGTAACTTTATATAGCTGCTTCATCTATGGGCAATATTGCATCGGAATGCTTTAGCAATGATCCACAAATTCACTGTCCGAAATTCTCGAAAAAAATATATTTATCCGGGTTCTAAAATGCCCTTAAAGTAAACCTGGATTATGTTTTTTAGTGATCCCGGGCTCCCGAACGGAAACCATTATAACACTACAATATTACTAGAGTAGCGAAAAAGTGGGTACCTAAGACAATCAATCTCCATGAGACGGTTCATGCACTTGCCGAAGTTTTGGGAGTAATTTCATTTATACCGCTACTGGGATATTAAAGACCTACTAACTCTTTGATCCTTTGATGATTGATGTCTATGTTTGGTTGACAATCTCGGCTGCCGTTTATGGTGCATCTATTATTGTCGCATTAAGACGTCCAATAATAGAAGACTTTCCTCAATTGTCAGTCACAACTGTACGACAACCGTCTTTGGTAAGTCTCTCAACGTTGTCGGTCGGTGCAAGAAATAAACAATAACCTCCAATGACACTCGAAGAGGTGTTATCATTGCGATTTTTTTTTCATGAGAATTACGCATCCGCTCAGGTGACTGAAGTCAACAGTGTTTTGTTTGTAGCCTGTTGCTAGATGGCGTTTTTAACTTAGAAGTCTAGAATGCGCCTAAATTCGCACACTATGGACTTTGATGCGATTTTACATAGAATGGATTACCGAACTGGCCGTAGATGTTGTATTTATCTAGGAACGCAGATGCTGATGAACTGATGTATGGTAATGTTGATCCTCCAATCCGGTGACAGCTGAAAAGCTTATTGCGTCCGAAGTGTTTCAAGACCGGCAATCCGACCGGACGTTCGCCAACCCCGGGACTCTTGTATCTTGAGCAGACGATTGTACTTATATCCTACAATTCACTCACTCTGTGAGGGAGCTCACTGAGGCTGACGTCAGAACTCCAGTGGAGAAGGACCCACATGAGCTTACATAATCCAATAAAAAATAACGCAACTCTTTCTTTCCCACATGTTACCTGCAGAACAGCATAATCGTCTTGCATTACCAGTTCATCACACATTTTGAGCTACAAACAATTCGAGTTGATGTCCTGAATGTATTTGTTCAGTAACATGGCCATTATTTCAATTGAATGATCCGAGCTATGACTGGAATGATTATGTTATTAGACACATTCTTCAGAGTTATGACTGGAATGATTATGTTATTAAACACGTGCTTCCGAGCTATGACTGGAATGATTATGTTATTAGACACATGCAACCGAGCTGTGTCTGAAATTATTATGTTATTGGACGTACGCATTGGAGTTTTGACTGGAATTATTTTTACGGACACATGCACACGGGCTGAAATTGAAATTATCATTTAATTTGACAAATACATCCGAGCTTCGACTGGAATTGTTATGTAATTCTACCCTATTACAACAGATACAGACACTAGGCCGCATCCTCAAGAAAGGGGGGTGGCCGACGGCAAGGCGCACCTCACACCCTCATACGCTCACACTCACACAACTTAGCCCTTTTGTTCTAAGTTGTGTGCACGCAAACTAATTCTGGAATTATGTTATTCCAAATTAGTTGCCGTTTCTTGACAGGATTTCAACATTTGTCGAAGATATTTTAAATTACTTTTTATGAATTTAGCTATGATCAGTACCATTCCCCCCCCCCACAAAAAAAATATAGGAAATTTATTTCCCTTCAAACAAATTTGTTCATCCTTGACAGTTGTTTCTGAAGAGGCTTCATGGTCTGTTCTGTGATTATTGGTGGACGTTAACCGGAGTGGGGCTCTCCCGAAGCTGTCGATGTTTCCCTAGCCCAACATTTCTCCTTCATTAATTCGTTTGCTGTACCACTGCCTTACTGCTTATCCTTCCGAAAACAAGGATCCTGAATATCCTCACCCGCATTTTTTACTGGACTAGTCGAATGTATTCTGCGTCCGTCTATACTGTTGATCACTCCCATGACCGCGATGGTGTGCCGTGACTTGAGAGCAGAGGAGTTGATCACTCCCATGACTGAGATGGGTTGCGGGGACTTGAGAGCAGAGAATTTGATGACTCCCATGAAAGCGATGGTGTGCCGTGACCTGAGAGCAGAGGAGTTGATCACTCCCATGACCGCGATGGCGTGCCGTGACATGGAAGCAGAGGAGTTGATCACTCCCATGACCGCAATAGTGTGCCGTGACTTGTGAGCAGAGGAATTGATCACTCGCATGACCGCGTTGGTGTGCCGTGACTTTAGAGCAGAGGACTTGATCACTACCATGACCGTGATGGTGTGCCGTGACACAAGAGCATAGGAGTTGATCACTCTCATGACCGCGATGGTGTGCCGTGACTTGAGAGCAGAGGAGTTGATCACTCCCATGACCGCGTTGGTGTGCCGTGACATGAGAGCAGAGGAGTTAATCACTCCCATGACTGCGATGGTGTGCCGTGACATGAGAGGAGTTGATCACTCCAATGATCGCGATAGTGTGCCGTGATATGAGAGCAGAGGAGTTGATCACTCCCATGACCGCGATGGCGTGCCGTGACATGGGAGCAGAGGAGTTGATCACTCCCATGACCGCAATAGTGTGCCGTGACTTGTGAGCAGAGGAGTTGATCACTCGCATGACCGCGTTGGTGTGCCGTGACTTTAGAGCAGAGGACTTGATCACTCCCATGACCGTGATGGTGTGACGTGACTTAAGAGCAAAGAAGTTGATCACTCTCATGCCCGCGATGGTGTGCCGTTACATGAGAGCAGAGGAGTTGATCATCCCATGACCGCGATGGAGTGCCGTGACATGAGAGCAGAGGAGTGGATCACTCCCATGACCGCGATGGTGCGCCGTGACTTGAGAGCAGAGAAGTTGATCACTCCCATGACCGCGATGGTGTGCCGTGACATGAGAGCAGAGGAGTTGATCACTCCCATGACTGCGATGGTGTGCCTTGACATGAGAGAAGAGGAGTTGATCATTCCAATGATCGCGATAGTGTGCCGTGATATGAGAGCAGAGGAGTTGATCACTCCCATGACCGCGATG
>SDVV010016194.1:0-14313 GCA_016164225.1 Gammarus roeselii
ATCATTAACTCTCCCGCTACAGAATCAGCCACCACTGTGCCACATCATCAACTTTCCCGCTACAAAATCAGCGACCTCTGTGCCACATCATTACCTCTATCGCTATGAAATCAGCGACCACTTTGCCATATCATTAACTCACCCGCTACAGAATCAGCGACTACTGTGCCATATCAATAACTCGCCCGCAATGGAATCAGCGACTACTGTGCCATATCATTATTTCGCCCGCTATGGAGTCAGCGACTACTGTGCCACATCATTAACTCGCCCACTTCGGAATCACAGACCACTGTGCCACGTCATTAACTTTCCCGCATCAGAATCAGCTATCACGGTGCCACATCATTAACTCTCCCGCCAGAGATTCAGTCAACACTGTGCCACATCATCAGCTCGCCCGCTACAGAATCAGCGACCACTGTGCCACATCATTAACTCTCCCAATACAGAATCAGCTAGCACTGTGCCACGTCATTAATTCTCCCGCTACTGGATCAGCGACCACTTAGCAATATCATTACATCTCCCGCTACAAAATCAGCGATCACTGTGCCACATCATTAACTCTCCTGCTACAGAATAAGCGACCACTGGGCCACATCATTAATTCTATCGCTACAAAATCAGCGACCACTGTGCCACATCATTAACTCTCCCGCTATGGAATCAGCGATCACTGTGTCACATCATTAACTCTCCCGCTATAGAATCATGGACCACTGTGCCACATCATCAACTTCCCCGCAACAGAATCTGCGCCCACTGTGCAACATCATTAACTCTCCCGCTACTGAATCAGCGACCACTGTGCCACATCATTACCTCTCCCGCTACAGAATCAGTGATCACTGTGCTACATCATTAACTCTCACGCAATGGAATCAGCGACCACTGTGCCACATCATTAACTTGCCCGCAATGGTATCAGCGACCACTGTGCCACATCATTAACTCACCCGCTATGAAATCAGCGACCACTGCGCCACATAATCAACTCCCCCGCTACAGAATCAGCAGCAACTGTGCCGCATCGTTAACTCTCCCGCTATGGAATCAGCGACCACTGTGTCACATAATTAACTCGCTCGCTATGGAATCAGCGACCACTGAGCCACATCATTAACTCGCCCGCAACAGAATCGGCGACCACTGTGCCACATCATTAACTCTCCCGCTACAAAATCAGCGATCACTGTGCCACATCAATAACTCTCCATCTACAGAATCAGTGACCACTGGGTCACATCATTAACTCTCCCGCAACAGAATCAGCGACCATTGTGCCATACAATTATCTCTACCGCTATGTAATCAGCGACCACTGTGCCACATCATTAACTCACCCGCTATGGAATCAGCGACAACTGCGCCACATAATCAACTCTCCCGCTACAGAATCAGCGGCAACTGTGCCACATCGTTAACTCTCCCGCTATGGAATCAGCGACCACTGTGTCACATAATGAACTCGCTCGCTATGGAATCAGCGACCACTGAGCCACATCATTAACTCGCCCGCAACAGAATCGGCGACCACTGTGCCACATCATTAACTCTCCTGCTACAGAATCAGTGACCACTGTGCCACATCATTAACTCTCCCGCTACAGAATCAGTGACCATTCGGCCACATCATTAACTCTCCCGCTACAGAATTAGCGACCACTGTGCCACATCGTTAACTCTCCCGCTATGGAATCAGCGACCACTGTGTCACATAATTAACTCGCTCGCTATGGAATCAGCGACCACTGAGCCACATCATCAACTCGCCCGCAACAGAATCGGTGACCACTGTGCCACATCATTAACTCTCCTTCTACAAAATCAGCGACCACTGTGCCACATCATTAACTCTCCCGCTACAGAATCAGCGACCACTGTGCCACATCATTACCTCTCCTGCTACAGAATCAGTGGTCACTGTGCTACATCATTAACTCTCACGCAATGGAATCAGCGACCACTGTGCCACATCATTAACTTGCCCGCAATGGAATCAGCGACCACTGTGCCACATCATTACCTCGCCGGCTACGGAATCAGCGACCAATGTGCCACATCATTAACTCGCTCACTTCAGAATCAGCGACCACTGTGCAACGTCATTAACTCGCCCGTCACAGAATCAGCGACCACTGTGCCATATCATTAAATCTCCCGCTACAAAATCAGCGACCACTGTACCACATCATTAACTCGACCGATACAGAAGCAGCGACCACTGTGCCACATCATTAACTTTCCCACTACAGAATCAGCAACCACTGTGCCCATCATTTACTCTCCCGCTACAGAATCAGCGACCACTGTGCCACGTCATCAACTCTCCCGCTACAGAATCAGCGACCAATGTGCCACATCATTAACTCTCCTGCTACAGAATCATTGACAACTGTGCCACATCATTAACTCACCCGCTACAGAATCAGCGACCACTGTGCCACATCATTAACTCTCCCGTTACAGAATCAGTGACCACTTTGCCACATCATTAACTCGCCCGCTACAGAATCAGCGACCGCTGTGCCACATCAGTAACTCTCCCGCTACAGAATCATTGACAACTGTGCCAAATCATTAACTCACCCGCTACAGAATCAGCGACCACTGTGCCACATCATTAACTCTCCCGTTACAGAATCAGCGACCACTGTGCCACATCCTTACCTCGCCCGCTATAGAATCAGCGACGACTTTGCCAATGTCATTAACTTGCCCGCTATTGAATCAGCGACCACTGTGCCACGTCATTAACTCGCCCGCTACAGAATCAGCAACCACTGTACCACGTCATTAACTCTTCCGCGACAGAATCAGCGACCACTGTGCCACATCATTAACTCTCCCGCTACAGAATCAGTGACTACTGAGCCACATCATTAACTCTCCCGCTACAGAATCAGCTACCACTGTGCCACGTCATTAACTCTCCTGCTTCAGGATCAGCGACCACTGGGCCACGTCATTACCTCTCCCGCTACAGAAGCAGCGACCACTGAGCCAATTCATTAACTCGCCCGCTACAGAATCAGCAACCACTGTGCCACGTCATTAAATCTCCTGCTTCAGGATCAGCGACCACTGTGCCACGTCATTAACTCCCGTGCTACAGAATCAGCGACCACTGGGTCACATCAATAACTTTACCGCTACAGAATTAGAGACAACTCTGCCTCATCATTAATCTTCCGCTATGGAATCAGAGACCACTGTGTCACATCATTACCTCGCCCGCTATGGAATCAGCGACCACTGTGCCACATAATTAACTCGCCCGCTATGAAATCAGTGACTACTGTCCCAAATCATTAACTCTCCTGCTACAGAATCAGCGACCTCTATGCCACATCAATAACTCTCCCGCTACAGAATCAGCGACCACTGTGCCACATCATCAACTCTCTCGCTACAGAATCAGCGACCACTGTGCCACATCATTAACCCTCCCGCAACAGAATCAGCGACCACTGTGCTTCATCATTAACTCTCCCACTGTGGAATCAGCGACCACTGTGCCACGTCATTAACTTTCCCGCTACAGAATCAGTGACCACTGTGCTATGTCATTAACTCGCCCGCTACAGAATCAGCGACCACTGTGCCACATCAATAACTCTACGATACAGAATCCGCGACCACAGTGCTTCATCATTAAATCTCCCGCTATGGAATCAGCGACCACTTTGCCACATCATTAACTCTCCCGCTACAGAATCTGCGACCACTGTGTCATATCATTAACTCTTCCGCTACAGAATCATTGACCACTGTGCCACATCATTAACTCTCCCGCTATGGAATCAGCGACCACAGTACCACCTCATTAACTCACCCGCTATGAAATCAGCGACCACTGTCCTACATCATTAACTCTCCTGCTACATAGTCAGCGACCACTGTGACACATCATTACCTCTCCCGCAACAGAATCAGCGACCAATGGGCCACATCATTAACCCTCCCCTTACAGAATCAGCGACCACTGTGCCACATCATTACCTCTCCCGTTATGGAATCAGCGACCACTGTGCCATATCAATAACTCGCCCGCAATGGAATCAGCAACCACTGTGTCACATAATTAACTCGCCCGCTATGGATCAGCGATAAATGAGCCACATCAATAATTTGCCAACTTCAGAATCAGCGACCACTGTGCAACGTCATTACCTCTCCCGCTACAGAATCAGCAACTACTGTGCCAGGTCATGAACTCGCCCGCTACAGAATTAGCGACCAATGTGCCACATCAATAACTCGCCCGCAATGGAATCAGCGACCACTGTGCCATATCATTAACTCGCCCGCTATGGAATCAGCGACCACTGTGCCACATCATTAACTTTCCCGCATCAGAATCAGCGATCACGGTGCCACATCATTAACTCTCCCGCCAGCGATTCAGCCACCACTGTGCCACATCATCAACTCTCCCGCTACAGCATCAGCGACCACTGTGCCACATCATAAACTCTCCCGCCACTGAATCAGCGACCACTGTGCCTCATCAATAACTTTTCAGCTATGGAATTAGCGACCACTGTGCCACATCATTACCTCTCCCGCTACAGAATCAGGGACCACTGTGCCACATCATCAACTCCCCCGCAACAGAATCAGCGCCCACTGTGCAACATCATTAACTCTCCTGCTACTGAATCAGCGACCACGGTGCCTCATCAATAACTCTCCATCTACAGAATCAGTGACCACTGTGCCACATCATCAACTCTCTCGCTACAGAATCAGCGACCACTGTGCCACATCATTAACCCTCCCGCTACAGAATCAGCGACCACTGTGCTTCATCATTAACTCCCCCGCTGTGGAATCAGCGACCACTGTGCCGCATCATTAACTCGACCGCTATGAAATCAGCGAATACTGTCCCACATCATTAACTCTCCTGATACAGAATCAGCGACCTCTATGCCACATCAATAACTCTCCCGCTACAGAATCAGCGACCACTGTGCCACATCATCAACTCTCTCGCTACAGAATCAGCGACCACTGTGCTTCATCATTAATCTTCCGCTATGGAATCAGAGACCACAGTGTCACATCATTACCTCGCCCGCTATGGAATCAGCGACCACTGTGCCACATCAATAACTCGCCCGCTATGGAATCAGAGACCACTGTGCCGCATCATTAACTCACCCGCTACGGAATCAGCGACCACTGCACCACATCATTAACTCTCCCGCTACAGAATCAGCGACAACTGTGCCCCATTATTAATTCTCCCGCTACAGAATCTGCGACCACTGTGTCATATCATTAACTCTTCCGCTACAGAATCATTGACCACTGTGCCACATCATTAACTTTCCCGCTATGGAATCAGCGACCACAGTACCACATCATTAACTCACCCGCTATGGAATCAGCGACCAATGTCCTACATCATTAACTCTCCTGCTACAGAATCAGCGACCACTGTGCCACATCATCAACTCTCCCGCAACAGAATCAGCGACCACTGTGCCACATCATTACCTCTCCCGCTATGGAATCAGCGACCACTGTGCCACATCAATAACTCGCCCGCAAGGAATCAGCAACCACTGTGCCACATAATTAACTCGCCCGCTATGGAATCAGTGATAACTGTGCCTCATCAATAATTCGCCAACTTCAGAATCAGCGACCACTGTGCAACGTCATCAACTCTCCCGCTAAAGAATCAGCAATTACTGTGCCAGGTCATTACCTCGCCCGCTACAGAATTAGCGACCAATGTGCCACATCATTACCTCTCCCGCTACAGAATCAGCTACCACTGTGCCACATCAATAACTCGCTCGCAATGGAATCAGCGACCACTGTGCCATATCATTAACTCGCCCGCTATGGAATCAGTGACCACTGTGCCACATCATTAACTCGCAAACTTCGGAATCAAAGACCACTGTGCCCCGTCATTAACTTTTTCCGCATCAGAATCAGCGATCACGGTGCCACATCATTAACTCTCCCGCCAAAGATTCAGCCACCACTGTGCCACATCATCAACTCTCCCGCTACAGAATCAGCAACCACTGTGCCACATCATTAACTATCCGCTACAGAATCAGCTACCATTGTGCCACGTCATTAATTCTCCCGCTACAGGATCAGCGACCACTGTGCAATATCATTACATCTCCCGCTACAAAATCAGCGATCACTGTGCCACATCATTAACTCTCCATTCTACGGAATCAGCGACCACTGGGCCACATCATTAATTCTATCGCTACAGAATCAGCGACCACTTTGCCACATCATTAACTTTTCCGCTATGGAATTAGCTACCACTGTGCCACATCATTAACTCTCCCGCTACAGAATCAGGGACCACTGTGCCACATCATCAACTACCCCGCAACAGAATCAGCGCCCACTGTGCAACATCATTAACTCTCCCGCTACTGAATCAGCGACCACTGTGCCTCATCAATAACTCTCAATCTACAGAATCAGTGACCACTGGGTCACATCATTAACTCTCCCGCTACAGAATCAGCGACCATTGTGCCATACAATTATCTCTCCCGGTATGGAATCAGCGACCACTGTGCCAAATCATGAACTCACCCGCTATAGAATCAGGGACCACGGTGCCACAGTATTAACTTCCCCGCTACAGAATCAGCGACCACTGTGCCTCATCAATAACTCTCCCGCTTCAGAATCAGTGACCATTCGGCCACATCAATAACTCTCCCGCTACAGAATTAGCGACCACTGTGTCACATCGTTAACTCTCCCGCTATGGAATCGCAACCACTGTGCCACATCAATAACTCGCCCGCTACAGAATCGGCGACCACTGTGCCACATCATTAACTCTCCTTCTACAAAATCAGCGACCACTGAGTCTCACCATTAACTCGCCCACTACAGAATCAGCGACCACTGTGCCATGTCATTAACTCTCCCGCTACAGAATCAGCGACCACTTTGCCATATCATTAACTCTCCCGCAACAGAATCAGCGACCACTGTGCCACATCATTAACTCTCCCGCTACAGAATCAGCGATCACTGTGCTACATCATTAACCCTCACACTATGGAAGCAGCGACCACTGTGCCACATCATTAACTTGCCCGCAATGGAATCAGCGACCACTGTGCCACATCATTAACTCGCCCGCTATAGAATCAGCGACCACTGTGTCACATCATTAACTCGCCCACTTCAGAATCAGCGACCACTGTGCCACGTCATTAACTCCCCCGATACAGAATCAGCGACCACTATGCCACATCATTAACTCGCCCGATACAGAAGCAGCGACCACTGTGCCACATCATTAACTTTCCCGCTACATAAAGCGACCACTGTGCCCATCATTAAGTCTCCCGCTACAGAATCAGCGACCACTGTGCCACGTCATTACCTCTCCCGCTACAGAATCAGCGACCACTGGGCCACATCATTAACTCTCCTGCTACAGAATCAGCGACCACTGTGCCACATCATTAACTCTCCCGGTATGGATTCAGCAACCACTGAGCCACATCATTACCTCTCCCGCTACCAAATCAGCGACCATTGTGCCACATCATTTACTCTCCCGATGCAGAATCAGCGACTACTGTGCCACATCATTATCTCTCCCGCTACAGAATCAGCGATCACTGTGCCACATCATTAACTCGCCCACTTCAGAATCACAGACCACTGTGCCACGTCATTACCTTTCCCGCTACAGGATCAGCGATCACGCTGCCACATCATTATTTCTCCCGCTACAGAATCAGCGACTACTGTGCCACTTCATTAACTCTCCCGCTACAGAATCAGCTACCACTGTGCCACGTCCTTAACTCTCTCGCTACTGGATCAGCGACCACTGTGCCACATCATTACCTCTCCCGCTACAAAATCAGCGACCATTTTGCCACATCATTCACTCTCCCGCTACAGAATCAGCGACCACTATGCCCATCATTACCTCTTTCGGTACAGAATCAGCGACCACTGTGCCACGTCATTAACTCTCCCGCTAAAGAATCAGCTACTACTGGGCCGCATCATTACCTATCCTGCTACAAAATCAGCGACCAATGTGTAACATCATCAACTCTCACGCTACAAAATCAGCGAACACTGTGCCACATCAATAACTCACCCGCAATGGAATCAGCGATCACTGTGAAATATCATTAACTCGCCCGCTATGGAAACAGTGACCACTGTGTAACATCAATAACTCGCCCACTTCCGAATCAGCGAAAACTGTGCCACTTCGTTAACTTTCTCACAACAGAATCAGCGACCACTGTGCCACATCATTAACTCTCCCGCTACATAATCAGCTACCACTGTGCCACGTCATTAACTCTCCCACTACAGGATCAGCGACCACTGTGTCACATCATTACCTCTCTCGCTACAAAATCAGCGACCTCTGTGCCACATCATTTACTCTCCCGCTCCAGAATCAACGACTACTGTGTCATATCATAAACTCTCCCGCTACAGAATCAGCGACCACTGTGCCACATCAAAAACTTTCCCGCTACAGAATCAGCGACCACTGTGCCGCATCATTTACTCTCCCGCTACAGAATCAGCGACTTCTGTGCCACATCATTAACTCTCCCGCTACAGAATCAGCGATCACTGTGCCACATCAATAACTCGACCACTTCAGAATCAGCGACCACTGTGCCACGTCATTAACTTTCTCGCTACAGAATCAGCGACCACTCTGCCACATCATAAACTCTCCCGCTACAGAATCAGTGACCATTGTGCCACATCAATAACTCGCCCACTTCAGAATCAGCGACTACTGTGCCACATCATTAACTCTCCCGCTACAGAATCAGCGACCACTGTGCCACATCATTTACTTTCTCGCTACAGAATCAGCGCCACTGTGCCACATCATTAACTCTCCCGCTACAGAATCAGCCACCACTGTGCCACATCATCAACTTTCCCGCTACAGAATTAGCGACCTCTTTGCCACATCATTACCTCTCTCGCTATGAAATCAGCGACCACTTTGCCACATCATTAACTCACCCGCTAGAGTATCAGCGACCACTGTGCCATATCAATAACCCGCCCGCAATGGAATCAGCGACTACTGTGCCATATCATTATTTCGCCCGCTATGGAATCAGCGACATCTGTGCCACATCATTAACTCACCCACTTCGGAATCACAGACCACTGTGCCTCGTCATTAACTTTCCCGCATCAGAATCAGCTATCACGGTGCCACATCATTAACTCTCCCGCCAGAGATTCAGCCACCACTGTGCCACATCATCAGCTCGCCCGCTACACAATCAGCGACCACTGTGCCACATCATTAACTCTCTCGCGCTACAGAATCAGCTACCACTGTGCCACGTCATTAATTCTCCCGCTACAGGATCAGCGACCACTTAGCAATATCATTACATCACCCGCTACAAAATCAGCGATCACTGTGCTACATCATTAACTCTCCCGCTACTGAATCAGCGACCACTGTGCCTCATCGTTAACTCTCCCGCTATGGAATCGCAACCACTGTGCCACATCATTAACTCGTTCGCTATGGAATCAGCGACCACTGAGCCACATCATTAACTCGCCCGCAACAGAATCGGCGACCACTGTGCCACATCATTAACTCTCCTGCTACTATATCAGCGACCACTGTGTCTCATCATTAACTCGACCACCACAGAATCAGCGACCACTGTGCCATGTCATTAACTCTCCCGCTACAGAATCAGCGACCACTGTGATATATCATTAACTCTCCCGCTACAGAATCAGCGACCACTGTGCCACATCATTAACTCTCCCGCTACATAATCAGCGATCACTGTGCTACATCATTAACCCTCACACTAGGGAATCAGCGACCACTGTGCCACATCATTAACTTGCCCGCAATGGAATCAGCGACCACTGTGCCACATCATTAACTCGCCCGCTATGGAATCAGCAACCAATGTGCCACATCATTAACTCGCCCACTTCAGAATCAGCGACCACTGTGCCACGTCATTACCTCTCCCGATACAGAATCAGCGACCACTGTGCCACATCATTAACTCGCCCGATACAGAAGCAGCTACCACTGTGCCACATCATCAACTTTCCCGCTACATAAAGCGACCACTGTGCCCATCATTTACTCTCCCGCTACAGAATCAGCGACCACTGTGCCACGTCATTACCCTTCCCGCAACAGAATCGGCGACCACTGTGCCACATCATTAACTCTCCTTCTACAAAATCAGCGACCACTGTGCCTCATCATTAACTCTCACACTACAGAATCAGCGACCACTGTGCCATGTCATTAACTCTCCCGCTACAGAATCAGCGACCACTGTGCCATATCATTAACTCTCCCGCTACAGAATCAGCGACCACTGTGCCACAACATTAACTCTCCCGCTACAGAATCAGCGACCACTGTGCCACATCATTACCTTGCCCGCAATGGAATCAGCGACCACTGTGCCACATCATTAACTCGCCGAGTATGGAATCAGCGACCACTGTGCCACATCATTAACTTGCCCACTTCAGAATCAGCGACCACTGTGCCATGTCATTAACTCTCCCGCTTCGGAATAAGCGATCCCTGTGCCACGTCATTAACTCGCCTGTCACAGAATCAGCGACCACTGTGTCACATCATTAAATCTCCCGCTACAGAATCAGCGACCACTGTACCACATCATTAACTCGCCCGATACAGAAGCAGCGACCACTGTGCCACATCATTAACTTTCCCACTGCAGAATCAGCGACCACTGTGCCAATCATTTACTCTCCCGCTACAGAATCTGCGACCACTGTGCCACATCATTAACTCTCCCGCTATGGAATCAGCGACCACTGAGCCACATCATTAACTCTCCCGCTACAGAATCAGCGACCACTATGCCACGTCATTAACTCTCCCGCGACAGAATCAGCGACCACTGAGCCACATCATTAACTCTCCCGCTACAGAATCAGTGACCACTGTGCCACATCATTAACTCTCCCGCTACAGAATCAGCTACCACTGTGCCACGTCATTAACTCTCCTGCTTCAGGATCAGCGACCACTGTGCCACGTCAATAACTCTTCCGCTACAGGCTCAGCGACCACTGTGCCTCATCATTACCTCTCCCGCTACATAAGCAGCGACCACTGAGCCACATCATTAACTCGTCCGCTATGGAATCAGCGACCGCTGTGCCTTATCAATAACTCCCCCCCCCCTACAGAATCAGCGACCACTGGGTCACATCATTAACTTTCCCGCTACAGAATTAGGGACTACTGTGCCCCATCATTAATCTTCCGCAATGGAATCAGAGACCACTGTGTCACATCATTACCTCGCCCGCTATGGAATCAGTGACCACTGTGCCACATCATTAACTCGCCCGCTATGGAATCAGCGACTACTGTCCCACATCATCAACTTTCCTGCTACAGAATAAGCGACCTCTATGCCTCCTCATTAACTCTCCCGCAACAGAATCAGCGACCACTGTGCCACATCATTACCTCTCCCGCTATGGAATCAGCGACCACTGTGCCACATCAATAACTCGCCCGCAATGGAATCAGCAACCACTGTGTCACATAATTAACTCGCCCGCTATGGAATCAGTGATAACTGTGCCTCATCAATAATTCGCCAACATCAGAATCAGCGACCACTGTGCAACGTCATTACCTCTCCCGCTACAGAATCAGCAACTACTGTGCCAGGTCATTACCTCGCCCGCTACAGAATCAGCGACCAATGTGCCACATCATTAACTCTCCCGCTTCAGAATCAGCTACCACTGTGCCACATCAATAACTCGCTCGCAATGGAATCAGCGACCACTGTGCCATATCATTAACTCGCCCACTATGGAATCAGTGACCACCGTGCCACATCATTAACTCACAAACTTCGGAATCAAAGACCACTGTGCCCCGTCATTAACTTTCCCGCATCAGAATCAGCGATCACGGTGCCACATCATTAACTCTCCCGCCAGAGATTCAGCCCCCACTGTGCTACATCATCAACTCTCCCGCTACAGAATCAGCGACCACTGTGCTACATCATTAACTCTCCGCTACAGAATCAGCTACCATTGTGCCACGTCATTAATTCTCCCGCTACAGGATCAGCGACCACTGTGCAATATCATTACATCTCACGCTAAAAAATCAGCGACCACTGTGCCACATCATTAACTCTCCTGCTACAGAATCAGGGACCACTGTGCCACATCATCAACTCCCCCGCAACAGAATCAGCGACCACTTTGCCACATCATTAACTTTTCCGCTATGGAATTAGCGATCACTGTGCCACATCATTAACTCTCCCGCTACAGAATCAGGGACCACTGTGCCACATCATCAACTCCCCCGCAACAGAATCAGCGCCCACTGTGCAACATCATTTACTCTCCCGCTACTGAATTAGCGACCACTGTGCCTCATCAATAACTCTCCGTCTACAGAATCAGTGACCACTGGGTCACATCATTAACTCTCCCACTACAGAATCAGCGATCATTGTGCCATACAATTAGCTCTCACGCTATGGAATCAGCGACCACTTTTCCACATCATTAACTCACCCGCTATGGAATCAGCGACCACCGCGTCACATCATTAACTCTCCCGCTACAGAATCAGCGGCAACTGTGCCCCATTATTAAATCTCCCGCTACAGAATCAGCGACCACTGTGCCACATCAAAAACTTTCCCGCTACAGAATCAGCGACCACTGTGCCACATCATTAATTCTCCCGCTACAGGATCAGCGACCACTGTGCCAATCATTACCTCTTTCGCAACAGAATCAGCGACCACTGTGCCACATCATTAACTCTCCCTCTATGAAATCAGAGTCCACTGTGTCACATCATTAACTCTCCCGCTACAGAATCAGCGACCACTGTGCCACATCAATACCTCGCCCGCAATAGAATTAGCGACCACTGTGTCACATTATTAACTCTTCCGCTACAGAATCAGGGACAACAGTGCCAAATCATTAACTTCCCCGATACAGAATCAGCGACCACTTTGCCTCATCAATAACTCTCCCGCTACAGAATCAGTGACCACTCGGCCACATCATCAACCCTCCCGCTACAGAATTAGCGTCCACTGTGTCACATCATTGACTCTCCCGCTACAGAATCAGCGACCATTGTGCCACATCAATACTTCGCCCGCAATGGAATCAGCGACCACTGTGCCACGTTATTACCTTTCCCGCTACAGAATCAGCGACCACTGTGCCACATCATTAACTTTCCTGCTACAGAATCAGCGACCACTGTGCCTCATCATTAACTCTCCCGCTACAGAATCGGCGACCACTGTGCCACATAATTAACTCTCCCTCTACAGAATCAGCGACCACTGTGTCACATCATTCACTCAACCGCTACAGAATCAGCGACCACTGTGCCACGTCATTACCTCTCCCGCTACAGAATCAGCGACCACTGTGCATCATCATTTACTCTCCCGCAACAGAATCAGCGACCACTGTGCCACATCATTAACTCTCCCGCTACAGAATCAGCGAAAACTGTGCCACATCAATAACTCTAACGCTATGGAATCAGCGACCATTGTGACACATCATTAACTTGCCCGCAATATAGTCAGCGACCACCGTTCCACATCATTAACTCGCCTGCTATGGAATCATCGACCCCTGTGCCACATCATTAACTTGCCCACTTCAGAATCAGCGACCACTGTGCCATATCATTAACTCGCCCGCTATGGAATCAGCGACCACTGTGCCACATCAATAACTCGCCAACTTCAGAATCAGCGACCACTGTACCACGTCATAAACTTTCTCGCTACAGAATCAGCGACCACTGTGCCACATCATTAACTCTCCCGCTACAGAATCAGTGACCACTGTGCCACATCATTAACTCTCCCGCCACAGAATCAGCTACCACTGTGCCACGTCATTAACTCTCCTGCTATAGGATCAGCGACCACTGTGCCACATCATTACCTCTCCCGCTACAAAATCAGCGACCACTGTGCCACATCATTAACTCTCCCGATACAGAATAAGCTACCACTGTGCCACGTCATTAACTCTCCCGCTACAGGATCAGCGACCACTGTGTCACATCATTACCTCTCCCGCTACAAAATCAGCGACCACTGTGCCGCATCATTTACTCTCCCGCTACAGAAACAGCGACTTCTGCGCCACATCATTAACTCTCCCGCTACAGAATCAGCGATCACTGTGCCACATCAATAACTCGCCCACTTCAGAATCAGCGACCACTGTGCCACGTCATTA
>SDVV010016195.1:0-14313 GCA_016164225.1 Gammarus roeselii
TTCTTCAGTCACACCAGCCACTGTCATATCTGCCAGTGACATTCTGGCGAAAATCTGTTTCAGCCCACGTCAGAATCAGCCACCAGTCGTACCATTTTACCGGTTATCACTTTAATGAAACTTTTCCTTCCCAACCTAACCTAACCTAGGGTACGTGTTTCTAACCCGCGGGGCAAAGGTACGTATTTCTAACCCGCGGGGCAAACATACGTATTTTTGTAGGGTACGTAATGCCGTTTTTTAGTTTTTTTTATTGAAGTTTCATGAAAGTGTTAACTGTTGGGTTGGTACGCCTGTTTCGCTGAAATGACAGTGGCAGATATGACAGTGGCAGATTTTGAAGAAGTGGAAAATGCGTGTGGGCTGAATTGTCGTTTGGTAGAAAGCACGGGGGATGGAAGATTTTTAACG
The DNA here is from genome assembly GCA_016164225.1 of Gammarus roeselii. NCBI lineage: Eukaryota > Metazoa > Arthropoda > Malacostraca > Amphipoda > Gammaridae > Gammarus > Gammarus roeselii. The sequence continues at coordinate 412 of SDVV010016195.1, forward strand.
GTTATGACAGTGTCCGGCCATGACAGTGAGGTGAAGTGAAGTGGCGATAGTGCGCGTGTGCGGGAATAATTTTAGCGCGAACGCTGGGCACCCGTCTCGGCAGAGAGGGGTCTGCTTCCGCCAGCCTGGCATCCCAGGACAACAGACAGTAGTGACGTGGCACTCGGTCCACGCCGGCGTCTTTCTGCCACAGAGTTACAGACGGCTGTCCACTCGCCATCCTCGGTTCCGCCTGAACGCGCGGTCAGAAGTTGGGCAGGCAGGGAGCTAACGTTGCACTCGGTCCACGTCGCCTTGTTATTTTCCCTTCATCTCTCGCTAGGCTGAATCACTCCCCTATTGTATGTTTGTTTTATTTTAATTTGTAGCGTGTGACATGAGAGGTGCATAAGCTGGTTTGAACATCTCAACGGAGGAGGCTGCTGCATCAACCCAAAATAGAAACATCAACTCGTCAACTACCTATAGATATTATATACATATGAAATGAACGACTGGAAAAAAATAAACAGAACATTGCTTAAATTCAATGTCAAGCAACCAACCAATTTCCGAATGAGTCAATTTTACTCCAATAAGATTTGAATACAAACATATATGTACAGAAAAAATGCATAGAATCATTAAACCATCCATAAAATATAATGATACAGACAGTCAAACACGGCAAACGTCCTTCGAAAATAACTGATAAGACAAGGAACAGATAAGAGCTAACACACCTTATTTTCCAAAGCGCATCCAACTTTTTGCCTAGGGGATCCCTACACCCCACCCCTCCAGAAACATGTTATAACACTATTCCTTCCAGAACCGAATAAATATCCGTAACGAGCAACAGTCAGTGGATCAATTATACCCCAATACAACCATCTAAAGAAGAAAATACGTATATGAATACAATAAATGTAAAAAATGCATTGAAATATTATAGGTTCAAAACATTACATCTGGCCAATCTAGGCCACAAGCCGTGCATCCAGCCCGCCGTTCCCCTTCCGTCCCCCCTTCCGCTTCCCCGCCCCTTCGTGTCACCCGTTAGGCTCCACCCCCCTTTGCACGGACAGCCAGAATGACTCCGCCCACCGCCTGACTCTGCCAACATGGCCGCCTCAAGGTCGCTCGTCCCTGCCCTACCGCTAATTAATCCATATCTTTTTCCTTCACTAATCCGGTCAAAATTGGTTCCAACCCTCATGGTCGCCCCATGGTCGTCCCTCCATACGCATGCGGATAAAACTGCATTGACCTCCCCCTACCCCCATTTAAGGTCGAAAAACGGTCGCCCCTCCGTACGCCCGACGATAAAACTGCCTCGAATTGCGTTTCAGACATATATCTATGTTACTACTGAGGAGTGCTAAATCAGATCTACCGTGTTAGCATGCATGAGTTTATGTGATTTTTACCAGGAAGCCTCTCTGGATTTGTCTAACAAATTCGAGGAGACGAATCTTGAGGGGTCAGGGTGGGCGCTGAGGAGTATAGAGACCATAGTTGTTTTAATCATGAAAGGAAAGCAGAATGTTTCGGGTTGACGGGATAAGAAGAAGAGGATAGGTTCCTATACACCCTATCCTCCTAATTTAAGAGGGGGTCGGGCTTTGATTAATATTGCTACAGATACTGATTGTGTAGAAATGTCCACGATGGCACATTTCCCGCACTTGAGATATCATCCCAGGAAATTGCAGAACCCCTCTCTCTATAGGAGATATAGAGGGGAGTTCATTACATTTTCAAAGACCTGCGGGGGAAAATCTCCCTCAACGACTTCTCCCTGATCGAGAAAGTCAGCGTAACAAAAATATTCCTCTACTCTATGGAGGGTGACGCCTCATTGAGAGTAGGTAGGGCAGGGCACCTTGTGACCCATGCCGGGTAGATCGCGAGCGGGAAATTTTCCTCTTGCTGCTGGGAGATAGTCATTGCTGCCTAATAAAAGACTTCTAAGCTTTAACCGGCTGGTGGGTATTAGACCCAGCTACGTATCGCTTGCGGTAAAAACGTTCCCAGTATTTCTGGACGTTGTTATGGGGATGATGTGGGTCAATTGGTGAAAATTAAACAGTGAATTGCTACCGTGAGCATGTTACGACTGAGGCAGGGAGGGGTTAGTGTAGATTGTGAGGTGTCGGGAGGGAAGCGCCCCTACACGCTCCTTCTCACCTCGGCGACGCTATAAGAGCTGAAGGGAGCCAGGAAGCAAATAAATACCGCTTATAGGGCCGAGCTCATCAGGATCGGGAAATATATTCCGAAGCCCGAGCCTATCGTGAAGGTTATAGAGCTCGATATCGATGCAATGGAAGTCGTCATTGAACTGTGAGATGGTGAGAATAAGTAGGAGCAAGATCATGATCGTAATGAAGCCGGAGCTGATGCCGCTTCCTTGAATGATAGGGTGGTGGAGGAGGAGGAAGAGGAGGGTGAGAGTGAAGGTGTAGATTCAGGTTTGGGTGAAGGGGATCTGGATGGGGAGGATGACATTGAAGTCAAGAGGAAGAATGAAAAAGCTGATGAGGATGAGGATGATGCAAAGTCGGATGCTACCACTATACCATACTGCGAGCCTGATCTAGAGGTTGAGCTAAGCGAGGCCCAGCATGAGCAAAACAAAAGCATGCATGATGAGGAGGATATTCGATAATTTTTTCTCACAAGTCTATTGAGAAAAAAATCGGTATATAACGAGAGTAGAGGGAGGAAATATGACTAGTTTGCAGTTATGGAGGGAGACGATCGCTACATTTACTCAAGCAGCCTGTCAAATTGGGAAGAATTTCCAGAAGCCTTGATTAGTTATTTCAAAAATATCATGCGACCTCCTATGAAGAATATCTTTATACCATCACGTGTTTATTCTGGCCCCGCTGATAGTGAGAGATACTCTGTTGTGATCAGTTACGAGTATGAGCATTATAAATTCGAACCTGTAACATTTCTCCCTACAGCTAATATCGCGGTAAGAACGGTGTACCAGATCATAGGCGGTGTTATAACAAAAGCTTCCGTACCATCTCGACTAGTTCAATATTTGAAAGTAGGTGAGAAGGTGGCAGTAGCAAAATTTACACATTTCGTAGCTTAGATCTTTCCGCATAAATCAAAATGAGTTTTAACGTCCTTTCCTCCCCTACCCTCCTCTTTCTTCCATTATTAAACCTCGAGGTGAGAGTGGTGAGGTACGCAGTAGTTTTCGGTGAGACGGGGGTAACTGTGGGGCACGAGCAGGAGGGGGATGAGGTATATGTTTATCTCAACAGTGCCGATAGAACTCTTTTGCATAGCTCCCCCTTGAGTTTTAACAATGCTCTTTATCCACAACTCCATTAAGCTGGGGACTATGAGGTAGGGCTGACTAATATCTTCCTACCAACGGATGTATTTTCTGTACCTGAAAAGGATCCCGACTACTATATTAATGTAGGGTATAGGTGTACACCGTCCTCTGGTCTCCATTGCGAGTAGAAATCGCACGCATTTATCCCCCTAAAGAAATAAAAAGTCCGCTGGTGCATAATACAGCTGTTGCAGTATCTGACTGAAAATCAGCTTTTGAATAGGGGGGGGTGGCAGATGCTGATGTTGTAAGCCCCCTTTCTCACTCACCCATGAAGCAGAAGGTAGTGCTTCATGATTTCACCCCCGTCGGTTTACCTGCAGATGCCCACTACACTGTTCTCAACACATTCTACCCGAAAATGGGTCGTCTGCTAAGCTTCCGGTCAGGCGTTCCCATTCCCGTAAGCTCAGTGGACGACTTCTTCCCGGAATACATACCAAGCGTGAATACTCTCAACATATACAGCACCGCAGCTTGCAACAGCCACGACGGTGAAAATCAAGCTTCCATTATTGACATCTTGCCTTTTGGGGGAACATATTTCAAGGTGCAGCCTCCTGTTATCTATAAAAATGTAGCGGATGAGAAATAAATGATCAGGAGGGGAAGCTAGTGCCCTTTACTGAGGGAGTGAACGTTAGGTGCATATTGCATTTAAGGAAATTTAGGTATATTAACCCCCCGTCTTGGCAGTTACACTTCACTTGGTCTAGATCAGTTCTGACATGCGTGTTATTTACGTCCCTCCTCGAGCGGAGGATTACTCAGTCCTATTTTCGAAACGGTTACATCGTGGAGGTAGCTCTGATGAAAAACGTGCTTTCAGATCCCCTCTAAATTATCAGAAGAGTTCAGGGTTATTTAGTGTGTTAGGCTCCCTCATTCGACGAAGCATCCCCTTTCCACGATCGGTATTCCTACTTATCGTTGCTGATGTAGGCCGTAATGTAGCCAAAAAATATTCTGAGGGTATGCCTCTAGAGGAGGCAGCGAGACAGGAAGGTATGACGGGAGCTGGGTGCTCCTCCCTCCTAGGGGGGAGGAGCACCACCCCTTAGGGGGAGGAGGTGGAAGCGTGTTAATACAGCCACGCAGAAAGGAAAAAATAAGAACCAAAGGGGTTCACCCAAGAAAATTAGGAAGCAAAAGAAGCTAGAGGGTTTCTGCGATGATGTTTATGAAAGATTGAATGATGCATGAATAGGATAAAAGGAAGGTATAATACATGCGGAAGTTCAGTTGCTCGTGAAGAAAATTCACAGCTGCAATATGACGGGTTCGCTCTCGTATTTGGCTGGGATGACTGTTCCCACGAGCAACTATCAAAACGTGATAAGCTATTTTTTCCGCATCAGAGTAGTAAGTATTTGCTGGAGACTGGGATAAGCAGTGTCTGCTCAAGTCAGGGAAGGGGTGCAGTGAGTGACAGTTATCTCGAGTTCATCATTAACGATAGCTGTGACGAGTTCATTGATTTATCATCTATTGCATTAGAAATGAAATTACCCGTCACGTAAGGTGATGGAACAGCAGTAGACAATGATTGCAATGTAACCGTTTTAGATGGATGGTCACACAGGATATTAGTCAAATTCCGTATACATTAACGGTACGCAAATAGAGGGTTTTTCGAGCTTTGGTCTCTTGAGTGCAGTAAAAAATTACACCCAGCATGAATCTCTTCATGGGCACGGCTTCTTGCGGAACAGGGAGTATAAAGACCGATCGGAACCCATCCGTGACACATTAAATGATGCTTATTTACCCCAGCTAGCTTGCATTCGAATGAGTCACGAATTGTTGGGGTAATACGGGATAATGGGGTGCTAGATGCGATTACTTTTTTATATACTGACCTGACTACAACCAGCTCATATCTCTGCGATCTCGTAGAGTACTGACCTGTCTCCCACAAGCTCATATCTCTGCGAGCTCGTAGAGTACTGACCTGTCTACCACCAGCTTATATCTCTGCGATCTCGTAGAGTACTGACCTGTCTACCACCAGCTCATATCTCTGCGATCTCGTAGAGTACTCACCTGTCTACCACCAGCTCATATCTCTGCGATTTCGAAGAGTACTGACCTGTCTACCACAAGCTCATATCTCTGCGATCTCGTAGAGTACTGACCTGTCTACCACCAGCTCATATCTCTGCGATCTCGTAGAGTACTGACCTGTCTACCATCAGCTCATCTCTCTGCGATCTCGTAGAGGACTGACCTATCTACCACCAGCTCATATCTCTGCGATCTCGTAGAATACTGATCTGTCTACCACCAGCTCATATCTGTGCGATCTCGTATAGTACTGACCTGTCTACCACCAGCTCATATCACTGCAATCTCGTAAAGTACTGACATGTCTACCACCAGCTCATATCTCTGCGATCTCGTAGAGTACTGGCATGTCTACCACCAGCTCATATCTCTGCGATCTCGTAGAGTACTGACCTGTCTACCACCAGCTCATATCCGTGCGATCTCGTAGAGTACTGACCTGTCTACCACCAGCTCATATCACTGCAATCTCGTAGAGTATCGCATCCGGATCGATTTAGCACCTGCAGCTCTTATCTTCCATTCTCAGGATACCGGCGCTGATTATAAATATAATATTTAACTGTCAAAGCTCTGGGTTAAGAAAATCAGACCTGCACCTTCTGCACTCATGGCTTTGAATATAGGACTCGTTTCAAAGATTTCTACATTGGGATATCTTTTTGAACGACCCTTAGTGAAGACCATAATTTATCCCGCTAACCATACCTCTATAACTATCGATTCTCCCTTTCATGGAATAATACCACACCGATTGATGCTGTTCATCAAATGTTAATCAGGAGAGTATAAACGGTTCATATTCTTGTAACGGAGCCTATTTTCTTCACTGCAATCTGGCGAATCTAAAATTGGAGGTAAATGGGAAAGTTATTAACAATATAAACTGCTCCTTCCCAGATTCCATCGCACAGGCGTTTTATCAGTATCTCCGCAAGCGGAATAAATAAAGGGAAGTCGTTTTTAACTCTTGATAGTTTCCGATCGGGTCGTAGCATTATTTGCTGGGAATGCAGACCCTCAGTCTCGGACTATACCTTAGCGATAGAAGAAGCAGGAAGTCCGAAGATAAGTCTAACAGCTTCTACTGCCACCGCTAGTAATCATGCCATATATCTGGTAGGGATCACTACCGCACTTGTTGAAAGAAATGCTGATCGGCGAGTCTTCCCCCATTACCTCCAATAAATAGAAATGGATAATAGCCAATCAACCACAGATTCAGGAGCAGAGTGGAAGCGAAACAATTATTTTCGTGATGCTTTCGTGTGTCGAATCTTCCAGCAGATAGAGTGAGTGGTAGAGGAGTACTCATCGTGAATACTTCTTCCGATTCACGAGAGATGGGTCATTGGGGACTGTTTTCTCACGAGTTCTTTGCTCATTTTATAAAATTCTTCTGGAATGCACTCCCATTCTTATGAAGGGGAATTTCTCAATTCTGCTCACTCAATAAGACTGTTATTATCGCTACGCGTCACAGCCTCAGCATTCAGCGTCTCTTGTGTGCGGGTGTTATTGTGTGTACGTCGGGTTCCACCTGTGTTGGGTGAGGGATATTGATAAGATTCTGAAAGCTTTCACGTGACGTTTTAAACGGAAAAATTATAGACTTGTGGAAAATTTCATTTTTAAATTGTTGAACAAGAACATGAAAGATTCCTGCTCCTCCGTTCTCTGTGGCAGTATGAGCCTTGAAACCTTTTGCAGGCAGTTCTGCCATTGTAAGAATGGCTGCAAGAAGAATTGAATTGATAACGATTCATTCAGCTGAAAATGTTTCTTTCTGCTCTGATTCGCTTTGTCAAGTATGATATATTTTGCGGAAGGAAATGAGCTCCTCCTATAAGCCAACTTATATTTTTATGATGTTCAATTGTTGGAGAGTTGGTAGGGGTATAGCTATATAAAGTTCAATTGTAGCAAAAACTTAGGTGTAAGCCATTTAGATCCGATTAGTTTGTAATGTTCACTTGTTTGAGGGTCTGATACTGGTATAGCTTTAGAATCTTTGTAATGCACGATAAAATTATGAAATTCCGCCTACAGGAATTTGCAAGAAATGTGATGTCTCCATATATTTCTTAATATTTGCTAACCTCTGCTTGAGTAAGATTCTATTTTACTATCGAATAAAGCTTATGTCAGTTATTATAAAATAAACACTTTAGGAAAGTAAAAAACTTTTGTTTTATTCCCCCTTGGTATTATCTCACCCTCCTACCCCCCTCCTGCAAGAGAGACTTTATTTATTGGAAATGAACGTAGAGTCATCTCAACAGCTCGAAACCTGCATTTGCAGAAGAATGTTGGGAGAAAGCAGACAACCTTCTTTTGTGAGCGGGGTTCTACATGCATACCAATGAGAGAGGAAGGAGCCTCCTTACCTCATACCGGTCTTGCAGAGAAGCGGGTTGCGTCATAGCAAAAAGCGGATAACCTTCACCTCTGAGCAAGCTTCTACATGCATGGCGAAGAAAGAGAGGTGGACCGTGAAGGTTAAGATTGAATGTTGAGGCGCAGAAAATTAGTTCCAGGGTTCAGTTAGCTGCACGAGTCAGCAAAAAGTGGAATCGGGGTGAATTCTTCAGAGGTAAAGGCTGAAAGGTTAGGTTTGAAGGTGAGAGGTTCAGTGCCATATGTGAGAGGCATCTCTAGGCTAAGGTCAAATCACATGGTTAAGGTCAAATCTCAAGGCTATGGTTAAATCTTAAGGTTAAGGTCAAATATAAAGGTTAAGGTCAAATATCAAGGTTAAGGTCAAATCTCAAGGTTAAGGTCGAATCTCAAGGCAAAGGTAAAATCTCAAGGCTGCAATTTGTGTTCAGTATACTTCTGATAGAAGAGAACAGCACGGCTTTTGGCCCAATCTTGGAGATTTTTTGTAGTAGAGAAATAATTCTGAAGTAGGACGTCATTGAAAACTGGCAAAGTTCACGTTGATTCCACAGCCAGACGGGCTCTGGTAGATTTAGGAATTGAAGTTCCCTAGATCTAGTACTGATCAGACATATCCCATATTATACATTTCAGTTGACCAGGTGCGACACTTTTATTTATACACTTCTTTATTTTACCATGACCTAAATAACATATTCCATGAGTAAAGACACCGTTTTCCAAAGTTGTCTGACGACAGCGTAGATCTCCTCTCTTCTACATTTGCTGGTTGACAACATATCCACTCATTTACTCTTTCAATTACCATCACCGGCCAATTCAAACTTGCTGACACAACAGTTGCTCAAAGCTTGACACCAAAGGATTTTAGTCGCCTGAAATATGTTCCGATTGCGTCCGGAAATTTTTCTGCATGGTGAACTGTCATAGACACTCCAATATTTTCTTCTCTCTGTCCCAAAGATAATTTTTTCCGTGGATTTATTTATACTCGCTTCTTGACGGCTTCAATGATGTTTCTTGTACAAACTGAACAGTTTGGCGAGGTTGCCTGTTCCTATTTAAACTTTTTCACTCATCAAACTACGTTTGTGTGCAGATAGTCAACATGTCATCCCCTCACAAGTTTTCATGAGAGTAATTTTCAGTATCTCAATAATTTCAACACGTTTGGTTTGAGACGCCATCTTTGCTACGCTATACATTCGGATTTTTCTATGTTACCATGACTATGAATAATTTGGAAAAATAACCTTTGGTAGCGTCAAAGAACAATTTAATTGATATGACGAATTTGTATGTTTTAATTTATGTTTGAATAAGGGGAAAAAATTCATGCCACCTATGGTAGATACCCGAGAAGAGCAATCAAGTCGGTGATCTTACAAAGTTCATATTGTGCAATATCTAAATGAATTTAATGAACAGCCTCGAAAATAAAACGTCAATGCTATAGATTTAATGCATCATTTAATTAATCAAATTATATTTGTCACAGTAATCACAGAGTTGTGAAAGTCCATCATATTATACGTGGGTTAGCTGCCTTGCAATGCCGTTTATTTGCGTGCCTTTTCAATGGCAATACTACCCTTAAGTAATTAAATTCCGGGATGAGAGAATGGAAATAAGGGTTATAGTTTACTTCCATTTACTGATAATGTCATTGAATCAATATGTGGTCAAAGTGTACCACAATTGAGCTTGTGGTGCACTGAGAACAATTGGGCGCGTTTTCATACTATGAAACGCACAACCAAATTCGTCACATAAAATTATTAGGCGAAAAGAACTCTTTTTCAGTTTAGATTGAAGTTAGCATTATTTAGTTTGGTTCGATTTCTATCTAACTACAAGGCGGCAGGAACATTTCTGCCTACATGAATTATACATATGTGTTCCTGTCCTGTCCAATGGCGAGACTGCTGGCCTGGTGGCGTGGCCAGTGCAAGACAAAAGGCATGATGGGGTATGTGGCTTGCAGATTCTAGTCCTCTGATAAGCAGAGAAGAGAAAGATCACTTTATAAGTTGTACTCTCTGTTTGATGGCAGAAAAGAACCAACTGCGTTAATTATCACAACCTACTTAAATGCCCTACTTAAACGCGCTGTTAAGCAAATAGAAGTGCAGTACCTCTGCAGTTGTCTCTGATAGACCGAATGAGATTCAGCCGGAGAAACAGGGCTTCGCTTCAAGGAGGCTGCTTTTTTGCTATGCTACAGGACTGTTACTATTTTTGCCTACACATGTCAACAAATGATAATTTTGTTGTTACCATGTTGATGTGATACTTATTTCGAAGACTCTCCTTTGTGATGTAATACTTAATTCGAAGACTCATTTTTAATCAGAAATTGGAGTTGGTGATGCCGAAACCATCGGCAACCCTCGGTGGTGGTGATTTGCTGGATATTCTGTTCAAACGAATGGCATTGGTGGAGTTCCACAAGGCGTGAACGTTACCGCGTGATGAGCGTCTGTGTCATGTGAACACTGTTGCCTGTGACAGACTTCAATTGATGCTAATCATTTTATATTTGAGTACATGGTAATTAACTGAAGAGATTTCAGTATCGCTGAACTTTCTTATAGGTTGGGGACCAAAACAATTATGTTTTAGACTACCATAATTCAAGCCTTATTTGTTGTCGAAGCAGTTCGACATATATGATGTATTAGGATAATTTATCAGCTCATACGCTACGTAAGCCGCGAGGAGCTTTCGCAAGGCGTAGCTGTACAGTGCTATGCACAAAGCATTTAATTCTAAACTATTTAAAAAAAAAAACTTATGTATTGTATTATAGCTATGTTAAAAGACATGTAAGGGCAAGGACAGTGCAGGTATGGAGGAGCCCTTACAAAAGAGTTTCGAACAGCTCTTCGTCAAAGAGTTGTGAAAGTCTATCAAAGAGGTTCGAACTGCACTTCGTCAAAAAGTTTCGAAAGCCTGTCAATGAGTTCCGAACAGCACTTTGCCCAAGAGTTGTCAAAGTCTCAATGAGTTCCGAACAGCACTTTTTCTATGAGTTGAGAAAGTACATTTCATCGTTCCGAACAACACCTTACCGAAGAATCATGAAAGTCTATCAAATAATTCTGTACAACACTGCATACCAGAGTTGTGGAAGTCTATCAAAGTGTTTCAAACCGCACTTTGTCATAGAGCTCTGAAAGTATATCACACAGTTCCAAGCAGCACTTCGTCAAAGTTTTGTGAAAGTCAATCAAAGATTTCCGAGCAGCACTTAGTCAGTGCACTGTGAAAGTCTATCATATTGTTACAAACAACACTTCATCAAATAGTTAGCAAAGTCTATCAAGAGTTCCGAGTAGCGCTTGATCAAAGAGCTGTGAAAGTTTATCAATGAGTTTCGAGTCGAAGCAACACATCGTTACGGAATAGTAGGAGTCCGTCGGAGAGTTGTGGCAGTCATTCAATAATTCAAAGAGAAGTAGCCGGATAGTGAAGAAGGGTGGCAGTCCATTACAGAGAGGGTAGCAGTTGGTCAAAGAGTTACTTCGGTCCATCAAATAGTAGAAGCAGTTTGTCAAAAAAAATCGACAGCGAATAAATTAGTAGTGGAAGTTTGTCAAAGAGTTGCTTAGATCCATGAAAAAGTTGTTAGAGTTCGCGAAAGAGTAGGTGCGGCCCACATCAGTGAGTTGTGGCACTCCGTCGATGAGTTGCTGCAATCGATCAATGAGTTGTGGCAGATCGTCAAAGGGTGGCTGCGGTTCATTAATTCGTAGTTACAATGAGTAGTGCTAGTTCGTTAAGTGTTTCTGCGGTCCATTGAATAGAAGTGGCAGCTTGCCATAGAGTTTTTGCGGTCCATTAAATATAAGTGGCAGATCGTCAATGAGTTTCTGCGACTCTTGAAAAAGAAGTGGCAGTTCGTCAGAAGGTTTCTGTGGTCCCATAAATCGTTCTTGCGGTTTGTCAAATTGTTTCTGCGGTCCTTTAAATAGTAGTGGCAGTTAGTCAAAGAATTGTTGCGGTCTATCTGTGGGTAGTGGCAGGTCGTCAAAGAATTGCTGACCAGCAATGAAGAGTAGTGTCAGTTTGTCAAACCGTTGTGGCGGTCAATCAAGGTCAAGGGGTACTGTCGGTCCATCTAAGACGAACAACAACCGACTTAAACTACTAGAATGTGAGTCATTACATTTCATTTGAAATATCTTATTAGTAAGCATACTGTTTCAGGGACATTGATAAGTTAGGAACATCACCACACATTCTTCAATAAAGTTACTTATAGAAAAATCATGTTACATATATACGTGGGGTGTAACAAATCATCAGACACAATGTCATAGGAAATTGAGTACAATGAACAAAGTTTAATCAAATTTGACATCTTATTCGGTTTTAAGAATGGATGACTTGGATTTTACTTTCTGTTTAAACTCATAAGTTTCAAAATTTACTATCGTGAATTTATTTAGTGTAAACATATAAATAATAATTCAATTGTGTTTTGTTAAAAATTTTACCAGGTACCAAGGAAATGAAAAAAAAAATCACTTTACACAATTATTTTTTGTTATCTTCGACGACATTCCCTCCCATTTGTATTAACAAAAAGAGTAATTTAAATAGTATATTGTTTATTGTGACGAATAAACGCCGAAATTTCATTTGGAAGAAAAAGAAACTCTAGCGCACTCATTAACAACCTACTCGCAAACGAACAGAACAATTTTTCCAATGTCGCCCTCCTTAAGCAGGCGATAAACGAGGCAATTCTGGGCGGCCATGATGCCGCATCACTTCGCTTCCAGAATCCGCCATCCCGTCTCCCCTTAAGCTCATGGAGGCAACACTAGCGATTGAACTTCGCGATAGCCTTGCGTTTGTTGCGCATCACAGTCACGCGAAGGAGGATGTCTGACGCAGAGCAGCCAGCGGTAGAGACAAGGAGTTGCGAGACCACTACTGATCGTTTGCAGCAGCAGCAGCTAGAACTCGTGTATCAGCACTGCCGATGGTGCATTCAGAGTCCCTACTACCCTAAAAGACTACGGTTTTATGTGGTAACATGTTTCAGCTTACCTTAGGACATAAATGATCATTTTTTTAAGCTAATAGTGTAGGATTATTTTAGTTTATTTGTTACGTGGTTGATAATGTAGATCGGTATCACGTCTCAATATAGCATACACCTTGCATATTGGGGGTAGGATATGTGTGCTAGGGCACCCCGTGTATAGTTGTTTTAATTCTGCTTAGACCAGAGTAGAGAATTATTTAGTTATTTTATTGTTATTAGTGTTAGATTATGAACGTTTGCGATATTATTACTAGTTTATTGTGTATGAAACCGCCTATTTTATTGTTAGTAGACCATTTAGTAGGATTCATCAAGTTTTGTATGGTCGCTATCTCAGTGCGTTGGCAATGAATTTAGATTTTTTTTATGTATGGAACATGTTAATTAGTAAGTAGGTTCGATGCACGGTTTACTTCATGACTATGATATTTTATCAAAAAATTCCGCAACATTTTTTGTTGTAATGTTGGATTTATTTTTGATTGGTGTAGGTGATAGTAAATGATATGATATTGTTTTGATCACTCAGAGTACAAAATGTGCATTCGCTGTAGTAGGAGAAAAAGTATGATTCAGTCTAGGATTGCACCAGTTTTATTTGTTGTCATAGTTTAGTTATGTTAACAAGTTACACGTATTGGTAGATTATTTTTTGTCGAATTATGAGACGAATTGTATGGTTATGGGATATTTATTATTTATTTATTATTTGTTTCCGTGTTCCACCGGAGTTCCAACGCGAAGATAATGCAGACTCCCCCGTAGGGCGGTGTTATGGGATACTGTTCTCCTATATAGATTTTAATGATGTAGGTTTAGCTCCTCGTTTGTTGTCATTCGTTACGTATTGATTTTATTAGGATTGTATGTCCTGTAATGTTTTACTACAGGAATAAAATTTTCAAAAACCGTATTTTGCAATAGTTTGTTGTTTTGTTAGAACTTTTTGACAGCTTTACCTTTCGATTTCTGACACGTTCTAGGTTGACTGGGAAAACTATTTTATCCAACTTGTATATAATATAGGGCGTTGGTATAG
>SDVV010016196.1:0-14313 GCA_016164225.1 Gammarus roeselii
AGTTCTACTGCAAGAAGAGCTGGTGCTAAGCTACAGCAACAAGCAACTGTCAAGTTCTACTGCAAGAAGAGCTGGTGCTAAGCTACAGCAACAAGCAACTGTCAAGTTCTACTGCAAGAAGAGCTGGTGCTAAGCTACAGCAACAAGCAACTGTCAAGTTCTACTGTAAGAAGAGCTGGTGCTAAGCTACAGCAACAAGCAACTGTCAAGTTCTACTGCAAGAAGAGCTGGTGCTAAGCGACAGCAGCAAGCAACTGTCAAGTTCTACTGCAAGAAGAGCTGATGCTAAGCGACAGCAACAAGCAACTGTCAAGTTCTACTGCAAGAAGAGTTGGTGCTAAGCGACAGCAACAAGCAACTGTCAAGTTCTACTGCAAGAAGAGCTGGTGCTAAGCGACAGCAACAAGCAACTGTCAAGTTCTACTGCAAGAAAAGCTGGTGCTAAGCGACAGCAACAAGCGACTGTCAAGAGGTTACTGGTGATTCGTGAAAACTTACCTCCGTGATGGATAGAGAGATCGATGGTGCCATTATATTTATCACTTGAAGAAGCAGCTTTCAATCTAATGTCCCTTTACCCCGTCCCAATGAGCTTAGAGTCTGTCCATACAACCCTTCCTCTCGGTCCACACTCCCCGTAACTCTCCAAGCCACTCCCTCCTTCCCCACTCACTGCCAGACGGTGAGAAGCGCCATGCATGCTATTCCTGCGGTCAGCAGTCGACCTCGACATGATCGAACCATCGTCCTGCCAGAGGGTGAGGGCTGTGGGAGCATTCGGGTTGACGTGACACTGTCTAAACCAGCTGTTGCAATGGTGCAGGATGGCCTTGTAATCTAAATACAACGAAAATTAGCGTGGGAGATAACGTGCACCGGCTGCCCGTGGGGGTATTGCAGCTGCCGCTATCTGAAAATATGTTTCAACTCGAACACAACTCTACCTAATGTGGAATAGCACATAATGAATCAAGGACCAAAGTTCACGCAAGTTCCGATGAGTGGCCTGTATCATAGAGCGGTAAGGGTGTTTATCGCTCGTGTTGTACTGGTCGAATGGTCTTCAGTCATCACTATACGTAGGTTCACAAAGGTAACCACAACAACATTCTACTCTAGGTGCATTCGAGGTGACGTCGCACAGCTATCACTGTATAGACAACATGATAAACTTGTTGAAACCTGAGTAACACTTATTCTCGCCACAAAAGTAAGATAACAACAAAGTTAGGTTTGTCCAAAAAGGCTTAGTAAATCCGCCAACAATGGTAGATGAGGCAGAAAAGATGAAAGCAAAATTACCTACGTATATTAATAACTTATCCAAACAAACATTTTAGATTTCACTTGAATAGCATAGGTAAAACTAGAGTGTAATAGAGAACCAGGATCATATTTTAACAGTTTATTTAAGATCCTCGTTCCAAAGAAAATTGTTAACAAATTTTACTTGTGTGAAAGTTCATGCTGAAGAAGTCTGGTCGTTTAATATTGCATTTCAACATAGGTTCAATGGAAAACGAGATATATTCTCTCGGCATTAACTTCCACACATCGGGAATTTATTTGTGAATCTCCTGTGGAGTGAGCATCCAAAATATCTAGTAAATAATGAAAACATATAGAAACGTGAAAAAGTATATAAGGCGCTTCACTGGTCATACCACGTTATATCCAACGTACGAACAAGTTTAGGAATTTAGTTCCTGTCGTTCGTCTTTAATTTGTTCAAAAAGACAATGTATCACCGTTGAGAATTAACGCTCTTCCCTCCTAGACGGTTTCCTCAACATAAACGACTTAGTCCGTGAAGAGTGTTACGTTTACTGATCCTCGCCGGCAGGCGATCATCGACCGTAGGCAGTGTTATCTTAACCTCTTATCTCGGCTTGTTATCTGTTCACAGCAGCTTATCAACACCTTTGAAAAGTGCAAATAGAACTTAAGTATCAGCAGATCCAAGTAAATGACAACAATATTGGTGATTGGACATGAAAGTGTCAAAAGAAAAAAATGGACAAATGTTAGGCCATGCACATAGGTAATCTCATCAACCCCAAGCACGAATACTCCATGTCTAGTAAGAAATGATCCCCGTCACTGAAGAGAGAGATCTGAGTGTCCTCGTTAGTAAAGACCTTAAAGTAGAAAGCAACGTAACGATGATACTAAACACGAATCAGATGCTATGTACGATATCCCGAACTGTCTCGTACAAGAACAAACATGGCATTCTCAATTTGTGCAAGGCATTTGTTAGAACGCATCTCAAGTATTCAGTCCAACTCTGTCTTTGAAATCCTAGAAAATAGTTGTTGGAAATAGTTCATTCATAGAAGATAGTTCAACGCTACCGAACTCATCCCTTAGCTGCGCAATAAATCCTACGAAGACAGACTTGACGAACTCACCATCATCTGCTTGAGCAACGTCGAGGCAGAGGCGACATGATCAAAGTTTGCAAAACTATGAACGGTAAGAAGAACATCGACCGAACTAAGATTTTTACTCTAGAGACTGAATACAAAATCGTTACTAAGCGTTTCCCAATCGACATTACGCGCAACTTCTTCACGTATAGAGTTCTCGAGGAATGGATCAAACTTACCGGGAAAGTTGAAACAGCGAAACAATCAAAACTTTCAAGTCATGACTCGATATATTCTACCAAAACCGCCGTCAATCAGCATTTGGATGCAATCGCTAATCAGCATCCATGTGCAGCCACTAATCAGCATCCTCGTGTAGTCGCTAATCAGCTTCCGCGTGCAGTCGCCAATCAGCATCTGGGTGTCGCCGCTAATCAGCGTCCGCGTGTAGTCGCTAATCAGCATCCGCGTGTAGTCGCTAATCAGCATCCGCGTGTAGTCGCTAATCAGCATCCGCTTGTAGTCGTCAATCAGCATCCGCTTGTAGTCGTTAATCAGCGTCCGGGTGTCGCCGCTAATCAGCATCCGCGTGTAGTCGCTAATCAGCATCCGCGTGTAGTCGCTAATCAGCATCCGCGTGTAGTCGCTAATCAGCATCCGCGTGTAGTCGCTAATCAGCATCCGCTTGTAGTCGTTAATCAGCATCCGCTTGTAGTCGTTAATCAGCATCCGCGTGTAGTCGCTAATCAGCATTCGCGTGTAGTCGCTAATCAGCATCCGCTTGTAGTCGTTAATCAGCATCCGCTTGTAGTCGTTAATCAGCATCCGAGGGTAGTTCGTTGTTTCACATTTCCGAAACAGTTTTCCCGCATCAGTGCCAACATATCAGTTACTAATTAGCTGATCAGTGCCAACATATCAGCTACGTATTAGTTAATCCGTACCAACATATTAGTTAATGTACCAAAGGAACGTGGGATATTTTGGTTTGCAGGACAATCTTCACATGTTGGCGCCAAGGTTCATTTGATTGTTTTAATACATAAATAAAATGAGTGCATTGAAATGGCGATGGTGGTTGTGGACCCTTAAACTATGGCTGGTTCACAAACACAGATAAGGCACTGGAGTCAACAGTGCCATGGATCTGCTAGATTAGTTGAACAGCTGATGAACGATCTCACTGTCCACATTTCGGGTAAATAAAAATAAAATTGAAGTATTTTTTATTCACATAAACGGTAAAGTTTTATTACATGTCACGTAATGAAAAGATGAATAGTTTATAATTTATTGTGTGGCTACTGAATGTTTGAGATGACTTATGATGCAAGTTACGCATGACATCATTGAACTGAACTACGCTTGTATATCAATAACCGGCCTCAATAGAAAAGTTATTTGCATTTCATTTCCAGAGCGAGGGAAATAAGTCATCAAATTTAAATTGAAATACATTGAAAAAGGGTGAAATATTTTACAACACTTTACATTCGGTAATTTTGTTTAAGCTAAATTTGCTGGTGAACATCATTTATGAAGGGAAATGCATGATGACGATCACAAGACAAGAAAATGTGTGATTTAGTGGGAGGACGAGCATCAGTTTAGTTTTACTTTCATGATCAATAAATTTGATGCTAAAGTCTACAGATTAGGCGTACATTAAGACAGCACCGTCAGTAATTAAATAGAACAAGCAAAACATCATCTATGAAAATAACTATGTATTCGCAGTCGATTTGATAGCAGTTGACTTCAGTCAAGCTTGTTGACTTTTCAACAATTTGTGCAAATAAGCGCACAAATGCTCAAAAAGTATTAATATATACTACTTGGTTTATCTTTTCAGGTGGTTATGAACGATACCATCGCTAAGAAAACTTTTATACTATAAAATAATGTCGGTGAAAACCTTAATAATTCAACACACACAATCACCAATCAATTCAACCAGCATAACGGATAGCATTAAATCAAGTTTATTTATCCACACTGTTGTTCATTAAGGAACAATATTCCCATTAAACATGGTCCAGATAACTTAGCAGTTACACATTCTGCGTGCACATACTGAATGTGATACTGTGTTTATTGAACAGTTGTGCAACAAGTTCCGCCTTACTTGCTCTATACTTGGTCAGTAGTGGGAATACTTGTGCAGCTTACTTGCTAAATACTTATTCGCAATTTACTTGCGCAGCTCGGCCATACTGAAAGGGCAACTCTAATATTATTAGGTGATTGAGTCAGCAATTTTGCTTTAGCCTCGATGATTTTCTTCAGCTAAGCGCGCCCATTTCTGTGGTTAACAGACACGGGGGATAAACGGAAGTGTATCCCCAACGCACTCAAGTGACACGCAGATGTGAGGTATGTGGGCAGGCCACGGCACCCCCACCGCTCTTTGAAGGGGGAGGAGGGTCACCCATCAAGGATGAGGTCATCTTTCAGAAAATACGTGCGCTCACGGGAAAATGACAGTTCAACTGTGGGAATAAATAATAAATAACCATAAAGTTCTGTCATACCTAATCGGTTTGTAATTCTGCTTTTATAATTAATTAATACTGACATATACACATTAAATATAAAATTACGCATAATGACAAGGTTGTACTATCAAATCAGCAAATACTAAGTTACCTTATGGAGTACATCACACGGCTTTTCGCGAAAATGTGCTATAACGTTGACAATGGCAGTGCATTTAGAGCACTAATCCTTCATTCCATTCGTTTATTTCAAAACAGACACATCTACAATGGTATGAAGGGGTCAAGGCACTCCTTGTGCGCTAGTGTGTGTACAAGCATGACTAGGCTGCGATGACTTGCATGCAGCCAGACGAATTAAAACGGGTCTCAAACAAAGGAAAACGAAGAATTCAACGAGCAGTGTGCGACGTGTCGACGAACAGGATTTGACGTGTCGACGAACGGATGTGACTTGTCGACAAACCGGATGCGACGTGTCAACGAACAGGGTGCGACGTGTCGACGAACAGGATGCGACGTGTCGACGAACAGGATGCGACGTGTCGACGAACAGTGTGCGACGTTTCGACGAACAGAATGCGACGCGTCGACGAACAGGATGCGACGTGTCGACGAACAGGGTGCGACGTGTCGACGAATACGATGCGACGTGTCGACGAACAGGATGCGACGAGTCGACGAACAGTGTGCGACGTTTCGACGAACAGAATGCGACGTGTCGACGAACAGGATGTGACGTGTCGACGAACAGGATGCGACGTGTCAACGAACAGGATGCGACGTGTCGACGAACAGGATGCGACGTGTCGACGAACAGGATGCGACGTGTCGACGAACAGGATGCGACGCGTGTCCCCCAACAGTTCAAAATCGTGTCGCCAAATGCTGAACTCGATCTTCCTGAGCTGGTTGTAAAGGTGACTCAGCGGCGTCAGCCTACGTCACCCCGAACGGACTTAGTAACGTGATCATGACAAGCGACTCACGTGCCCACAAAACTCGCGTTGCAATTTAGATACATGCCACACAGTTATGCAGTGAAATGCTGAGAACGATTGGACTATCGGATTATGAAAATATCTTTGAATATAACCTGCACGTTGGTAGTGAGGAATTGTTAGTAAGAACAGTCTATGACCTCACAGGCCTCACACTCAAGAGAGGTTATCTCAAAAACCGCTTGTCCAATTGTTCTTATTTTTTAACTGAATCACTATGATAATATCAACATTAAGAGTACAAATATTGTTATCGGGCACACAACATTTATAGCTGGCAGTCATCAAAGTGCCTCTACGCGACGGTTCGGAAAGAACAGGATCGCAGAGAAGGTAGCATGAAGACTGCTCAATATTACCCTGTTCAATGATTTTAAAACTAACGGTTTGAATACAAATATTCTCAATGACAAAAAATATGTATTATAAGCATGTTATGTTTTTTTTAAGTACAAAAATAGATCGTTGAACGTAAACAATACCGAACAAACCTCCCCTTAAGCGAATAATACTGAACCTGCAAATACAATACAATCCACCTGTCAACGACCATTTTGACCATTACGTCGAATGGTTTTCGTTAGGTAGCCACGCACTGCCAGCTTGCACCAGCTGGACGCAGCAGTTCAAACCTAGACTAGCCCATCGTAGCTTGCTGAAACTTTTCAAATCTCGAGCCCAGACTATTTTGTAGTAATCTCGAGCCCAGACTATTTTGTAGTAATCTCGAGGCCAGACTATTTTGTAGTAATCTCGAGCCCAGACTATTTTGTAGTAATCTCGAGCCCAGACTATTTTGTAGTAATCTCGAGCCCAGACTATTTTGTAGTAATCTCGAGCCCAGACTATTTTGTAGTAATCTCGAGCCCAGACTATTTTGTAGTAATCTCGAGCCCAGACTATTTTGTAGTAATCTCGAGCCCAGACTATTTTGTAGTAATCTCGAGCCCAGACTATTTTGTAGTAATTTCGAGGCCAGAATACAATTGAAGATTGCAAATTTTGATGCAAATGAAGGATTGTTTTTTAATAATATTCACTACCAATAACTTAAACCTAACGACAATTGTAAAATTCACTGCCGTACGACAACCGCAGAATGGTCTCTGCTGTACGACAATCGTTGAATTCCTTTTGCTGTACGACCTACGTAGCCCTCTGCCGTACGACAAGTGTGAGATTACCTCGTACGCACACTTGTGGAGTAAACAAATGAAATCATTTAAGGTATCAGCGAGAACGCTTGCTTGGTTCATGCCTGAAGACCTACTCCTTATGCACTCGTACAGCAGACATCGGGAAGGGCATACTGCAACAAATTTGTACGTTTACACGCTTCACTGTGAACAATTCAGAACTTATGTACAAATAGTTTACAAAAATTATAATTTTATTCAAATTTGTATCACATTTGCACTAATTTATCTCGGACTATTGGTCAAACTTACGTGTCAATAAAATTATTTATTCCAATTAATACACCACTGTTCCTTGATTTGGGACGTTGGTTCACATCATTCACTAGGATGTGCTTACCAAAACACAATGTTTACTATGAACGACGTTCTGTAGAACTTTTGATGCTGTTGGGCTACATCTCAGTCGAAAGTTCCGTCGTCACTTATGAACGTACAAGCCTCGCCTTCTGGCACATTCTTTTCTAACGTGTCATCGTTTCAGTGTTTGAAATTAAATCCAACCTAGCGGGCTAATGCAAGAACGACAACAAACCCTCTTCAAGTCAAGAAGTATAAACATTTCTTTTCAAATAAAAATGAAATGGAACTGTGGAATTCTATGTCATTCTTGCGGTAACAATATTCAATATTTGTGCATTGACCCGCTAGGTTGGATTTAATTTCCAACACTGAAACGACGACGCGATAGAAAATGATGTGCCAGAAGGCAAGGCTTGCACGTTCAAGAGTGAGGACGGAACTTTCCTTGGATAGGGTAGCATGAAATTACGCCTGTCAAGTGAGCGAGGACGATCAAACGGCCGATACTGACCCCAGTGAAGAGGGCTCAGAAGGAGAGGCTGATGGGGACGACCAATACTGACCCCAGTGAAGATGGCTCAGAAGGAGAGGCTGATAGGGACGACCAATACTGACCCCAGTGAAGATGGCTCAGAAGGAGAGGCTGATGGGGACGACCAATACTGACCCCAGTGAAGATGGCTCAGAAGGAGAGGCTGATGGGGACGACCAATACTGACCCCAGTGAAGATGGCTCAGAAGGAGAGGTTGATGGGGACGACCAATACTGACCCCAGTGAAGATGGCTCAGAAGGAGAGGTTGATGGGGATGTAGAAAATGTGCTCCGTGGCATTGCGATCAAAATATAGGACAAGATCATACAGCCATCAACAGGCACCTCACGAACGTCTACTACTTGCGTGAGCTGATGGTGGCATGGAGCGACGTCTACTACTTGCGTGAGCTTATGGTAACATGGAGCGACGTCTACTACTTGCTTGAGCTTGTGGTAGCATGGAGCGACGTCTACTACTTGCGTGAGCTTGTGGTAGCATGGAGCGACGTCTACTACTTGCGTGAGCTTGTGGTAGCATGGAGCGACGTCTACTACTTGCGTGAGCTTGTAGTAGCATGGAGCGACGTCTACTACTTGCGTGAGCTTGTGGTGGCATGGAGCGACGTCTACTACTTGCGTGAGCTAATGGTAGCATGGAGCGACGTCTACTACTTGCGTGAGCTAATGGTAGCATGGAGCGACGTCTACTACTTGCGTGAGCTTGTAGTAGCATGGAGCGACGTCTACTACTTGCTTCAGCTTATGGTAGCCTTGGTGGTACTGCAACAAACTGCGAAAGAATAGCAACTTCTGAAGAAAGAACCACAACTGAAAGCATACTTATTGGACGTATGATATCATCTTTACTCACTGATTCCAAACTTATCTGATGAATCTGCGCCGACAATTTAAGCTTCCACTACCAACAATCCTTCTAATAGCTAATAAGAGTAGGTCGGTGTGTGAAGAAAAATTGTCCAGCATGCCAGCAGCAGGTAAGAATACATTGGTCACTATGAAGAAGTGCTCTAGCTGACACACATTATAAAAATGCACGTTGAACCATGAACGAATTATCGAAGAGATAATGCATTAGATGCAAAATCTAATATAACCAGGTAAGAAAAACATGTGGAGTATTTGTAGGAACAATTATCACCAAGCAAAGATGATTTTAGGATCAGTTTAGCACCCAAAGGTAGTCTTGGACTGGCAGCAACCTCGACTGCTTACAGAAATACACTTCTGCCTAAAGCAACGGCAACGATGACGGTATCGTTAGTGCGTGACGGACCCACACCAATTATAGCAGCAGCACGACCCTAATAACAGATGGTTAAGGGAAACAATAGCATCAGGATACGCATTAAAAGGTTCCCAAGGCGTCACCGTAAGTCACACTTCCACAGTCCACCTCACAACCCTTGAAGAAGCTTTCAGGCTGCCTTTGTTCAATGGGGAGGGTTCTAAACGCCCCATTCCCACAGCCGACCTCACAACCCCTTGAAACAGCTTTTGGGCTGCCACTGACCAATAGGGAGTGTTTTAAACGCCCCACTCCCACAGCCGACCTCACAACCCCTTAAAGCAGCTTTTGGGCTGCCACTGACCAATAGGGAGTGTTTTAAACGCCCCACTCTCACAGCCGACCTCACAACCCCTTAAAGCAGCTTTTGGGCTGCCACTGACCAATAGGGAGTGTTTTAAACGCCCCACTCTCACAGCCGACCTCACAACCCCTTAAAGCAGCTTTTGGGCTGCCACTGACCAATAGGGAGTGTTTTAAACGCCCCACTCTCACAGCCGACCTCACAACCCCTTAAAGCAGCTTTTGGGCTGCCACTGACCAATAGGGAGTGTTTTAAACGCCCCACTCTCACAGCCGACCTCACAACCCCTTAAAGCAGCTTTTGGGCTGCCACTGACCAATAGGGAGTGTTTTAAACGCCCCACTCTCACAGCCGACCTCACAACCCCTTAAAGCAGCTTTTGGGCTGCCACTGATCAAGAGGGAGTGTTCTAAACGGGACGACCTGTTCATGATAGAAGTGACTCACTCGCAGGGAAGGTAGCAGCGACCTGTGCTTCGTGTAAAGAGCGTACAACCGTAATTTTCAGAGCGAATATCATAAATAGGGTAAGTGACCAGGATGAAGGAGGATACCAAACGATTGATAGGAAAACTGAGCTGATCACACAACTTGTTGGAACCCGCCGACTAACATCACAATTTGGCTCAGCCTTACGCTAGTAAGAAGTATGTGTTTGTCTATTTTTGGTGACCTCATCAGTGAACAGATACTGAATGAGATATATAGGCTGACTGGAGATGGCAGCTACATACTGGAGAAGTTAACCCTTATGATGAGCTTATCAACAGTCAAAGTTACTGGAAGCGTCCTGCAAGGAAGTAGTCACAAATTACTTGACCTGCGGCCGGCTGGCGAGTGATTACAAAAAATCCACGAGAACCAAGTGCAGAAAGAATCGGCTAGCGATTGCCCTCAGCAGTCGTCTAGACCGAGGTAAAGGCACCGACAAACTCCGACAGGACAACACTCTTTGATGTATTGATGTTGTATTCAGATTTCGTGAGCAGTGTTGATTAGGAATTGAATTTATTTTATGTTACTACACTTTCCTCTAAATACTTCACAGGGTATCGTGACAAATCATAATGATGTTGCATATGCCTTTCCCAATGTCTACGTAGCTACATGTTCTATGAGTTTGTAATTCTCGGGAGTCACTGGAAAGCTTTCAATTTATTTTTGTTACCATGTTTTGTTCCATATAGAGTGTTTCAATTGAATCTAATAATATTATAACACGATATGCTCACGATTGATCTGAAAAAGAATCATGTGGATCTTTTCAGCGGAACGGTAAGATCTACTTTCTCCGCTCAAGGAGACCACTGGTTTCCAAACACATCGTAATCTTTGTAATACTTCTTGTGCACGTCCTCAACGAGTTCAGGATCCAAAGTCAGCAGGAGTTCTTTCAGGCGGTCACCTGTTGACGACCTCTTAATCTCTGGAAATTTCAAGCTGCTCTTCTGAGACCCCTGAAGGACTCGGGCCAAGATCTCATTACTGTCTCGTTCCTGAGTGGTGAAGTTGGCTATGAAGTCGTACTGGATGGTGCAGGGATGACACAGGTCGTGTATTGGCCTCCAATGACCGTTGAACTTCTGGGTTGGTCCACTATACCGGGAGACGTACTCCAACATTTCCTGAAGGAAATCGGGATTGACATAATGGTTTTTCAATCATTCAATTTACAATTGCAGTATAATGGATTGTGTGCTCTACAAAACGTCTTAAATAATTTTTTTTTGTAAGTTGGGAACAACGAGGTCGTTTCAAAATCAAATTAAAGAAGGATACAGATTACAATTTTTTTTTAATGGAAGACAAACACTTGAGGTCTGCATGACAAATGCTAAGCAGTGGAGGGATATTTAGCCGTTGAATGCACCTCACCCTTGAAAAAAGAAGGCAACCGGTTCCACGACAGCGATAGGATCCGATCAACAGTAGCAAATGGGATTAGAACACTTGTATGGAACTACAGCTGTTCTGTTCTATAACAGCGAGAGAATCAGATCTACAGTAGCAAATGGGATTAGAATACTTGTATGGAACTACAGCTGTTCTGTTCTATAACAGCGAGAGAATCAGATCTACAGTAGTAAATGGGATTAGAATACTTGTATGGAACTACAGCTGTTCTGTTCTATAACAGCGAGAGATTCAGATCTACAGTAGCAAATGGGATTAGAATACTTGTATGGAACTACAGATGTTCTGTTCTATAAAAGCGAGAGATTCAGATCTACAGTAGCAAATGGGATTAGAACAATGGAAGGAACAACAGCTGTTCTATCAAGAACTGCAATTGCAGAGGTATCTACTGTATAATGAAGCGGTTGACCAAGGCGATGGAATATGTTTGGGTGATGAGTGAACTGCTGAAGCAAAGGAGTCTGAGGTAGTAAAGGGATCTTCTGTAACAGAGGGATCTGCTGTAGTAGAGGGATCTGCTGTAGCAGAGGGATCTGCTGTAGTGACAGGATTGGCCATCACAAAGGGATCAATAACAACGAAGGGATGCACGGCGTTAGTGGGATTCATAGGTGGCGGGATCTCCAGAAAAAGATAGATCTTTGCTACCAAAATTATGGATTCGTCTATAGAACAGAGGCCGATGCTTTCAATATTAAGCCCGGATGATTCAGGAGAGAAAAACCTTCCTGCGGCACAATATAATACAATTCCTTCCTGCGGCACAATGTCATACAATTTTCACCACTCAACCCATTTGGCCACGAAATAAGTAAAACTTATTTCGCAAAATTAGGTCTTGTATAGAAAAGTGGCCATTTTAAAAACTAACATGATAGCTGTCGTCCTTATCACCATGCTGGGTACTTAAACAATTGTTGCACATACTCGAGGTGTCGGTAGATTGAAGCCTCTTCGACTAGTGTATAAGAGTAGTTCAATATATAAACTGACTCCTGTGAGAAACTTTGGGAATATTTCCGGCATTTATGGTGCGTCCACTGATTGCTTTCCCAACGTGAATTTGCTGCAAATGTCACCCTGTTAGACCATGATCTTTCCGGATATTTCCGATTTTGAATTAATTCAATAATTTTTCCCGCGAATCACAGAATAAAATTAACTTCTTCGCTTACTAGTGTATTGTTGCCATGCCTCGTAAGATGATCTAACTCCTGCTCACTTACGTCAAACTGTAGTATCCCAGTGTGGTTTGGATTATCTCTGACGACTGGTATCCAATGCTTGCCGAACATTTTATGATAACTCTTGCTCAGAGGACTATTCTCGGCGAACTTGTCTAGGTAGGCCGACAACAGGCGCTCCAAAGGGTCCCTGACACTGAGGATCTTGGAGTAGGTCTTGAGGCGGAAGAACACGTCCTCAGACTGGGGGAAAAGGGAGATGAAGCGAGCGAGGGGTATTGGTAGGAAGGGGAAGGAAGGGAAGGGGAGAAATCCTTAGTCAGACGAAACATTTTTGGCAGTTGTAACCAAATATGACATTATAAATCTTCTTTGTAACAGTAACGAATAATTTAGTTGCTGCAACAAGGTGTTGTTTCAGACAGGGTCGAGAGGAGCGTTGATTTGAAAATCTCTGGCAGTCGCTATCAAATTGGGCACAACAAACTTTTTTTCGACATAGAAACCAGTTATCTTTTTGCTGCAACAGTTTCGTCCCGGCAACAAAACCCAATGACAGCCTGAAAAGAAAGTTGTGCCCGATTTCGTCCCTACTACCAAATGTTTCCCCGAACGATAGGCATTCAGATTTTTTTTAAAATAGGAATGAGGTGTTTAATCTTTGACTCTTTGTCTTTATTTCTACCTTCTAATTGAAAAACTTATAGAGGTGAAACAATCCCTAATAATCGAGCTGCTCTGACCATTAAGCGAGGGTTAAACTTTTAAAATATTTCTGGATATTTGAGGCTACGAAAGGAGTCTAATAGTAATTAAACAATAATCCTCAACTAAATCATGATCATATATCGGGAGCACACAACCCCACCACTCAACCCACTAGGCCATGAAAATAGCAAGAGATTGCCGATGGAAATGCAAGGGTCAGAAGTAACAGTGTTTTCAGTTCAAATTTCACGTTCTCGTCAGCTGCCATTAAAAGCTGCCATTAACACCATATCCTGACCAAGATTTATAGGTATAGTCTATAAATTTTGATCCTGACCACTGTATTTGCATGCAGCCTACAATAGGTGAAATAATATGAGTAAAGTATACAAGAAAAAAAATATGGATGTATTTGCAAGCGCATTTATGTTTGGCTGGGACTGTGATATACCTTGACAGGCGAGGGCTTAGATGTCAATCTCTACGATGACCCATTTACCGTCTGCATGATACACACATGAGTATCTGAATGTATATCTAAACATTACATTTCATGTGTTTGTGCATGGATGAGAGGAAAGGACTGATCGTGAGTAACCGACACGAACGAGAGGAAAGGACTGATCGTGAGTAACCGACACGAACGAGAGGAAAGGACTGATCGTGAGTAACCGACACGAACGAGAGGAAAGGACTGATCGTGAGTAACCGACACGAACGAGAGGGAAGGACTGATCGTGAGTAACCGACACGAACGAGAGGAAAGGACTGATCGTGAGTAACCGACACGAACGAGAGGAAAGGACAACGACTTCAAAGCCTTCCATACTTCAATACTAAGCTAAAGTGCACAGGCTGCCAACTGACGTGGAAGTGTAGCATGAAGTGCACAGGGTGCTAACTGACGTGGAAGTGTAGCATGAAGTGCACAGGCTGCTAACTGACGTGGAAGTGTAGCATGAAGTGCACAGGCTGCTAACTGACGTGGAAGTGT
>SDVV010016197.1:0-14313 GCA_016164225.1 Gammarus roeselii
CAGTGCCATCTGATGGACACCTAAACGCACTACCATATGGTGCCCAGTGCCATCTGATGGACACCTAAACGCACTACCATATAGTGTCCAGTGCCATCTGATGGACACCTAGACGCCCTACCATATGGTGCTCAGTGCCATCTGATGGACACCTAAACGCACTACCATATGGTGCCCAGTGCCATCTGATGGACACCTAGACGCCCTACCATTTGGTGCCCAGTGCCATCTGATGAACACCTAAACGCACTACCATATGGTGCCAGTGCCATCTGATGAACACCTAAACGCACTACCATATGGTGCCCAGTGCCATCTGATGAACACCTAGACGGACTACCCTTGGGTGTCCAGTGCCATCTGATGGACACTTAGATGCACCACCCTTTGGTGCCCAGTGCCATCTGATGGACACCTAGACGAGTTACTATTTGGTGCCTAGTGCCATCTGATGGAAAACTAGATGCACAACCCTTTGGTGCCCATTGCCATCTGATGGATACCTAGACACACTACTCTTTGGTGTCAGTGCCGTCTGATGGACACCTAGGCACACTACTCTTTGGTGCCCAGTGCCGTCTGATGGACACCTAGACACACTGCTCTTTGGTACCCAGTGCCATCTGATGGACACCTAGACACACTACTCTTTGGTGCCCGGTGGCAAGTGCTTCAAGGATGTTAGCCAAATGCAGCAATGATGCATTCCAAGCGCTGGAGAGATTTATCCCGGCCGTTTCAAAATATATCATAAAATATATCATATCATATCCATATTCTACATGGATATATGCACTGCATTGATCTTGCTTGGCTTAATCTCCTCCTCCTCGACGTATACGACCAGGCACTGGGATTCTGCGCTCGAAAGATATTACAACAATTAAGACGGATCCTGCCGAGAGGCGAGGTAACGCTAGACTAAGCCTCCAGACTGATCCTACCGGGAGGCGGTCTGCGGTCACATTAGACTAAGCCTCCAGACTGATCCTACCGGGAGGCGGTCTGCGGTCACATTAGACTAAGCCTCCAGACTGATCCTACCGGGAGGCGGTCTGCGGTCACATTAGACTAAGCCTCCAGACTGATCCTGCATGGAGGCGGTCTGCGGTCACATTAGACTAAGCCACCAGACAGGAGATGCCGGTAGGCGGTCTGCGGTCACGTCAGACTAAGCCTCCAGACTGATTGCTGGATTTATCTGTCCGTGACAGTCACGACGCCTTGCAGACCTGGAGGCATAAATCCTGGTGCCGTCACCAATTGGCGAAAGACGACGAAGGCGGTGGGCGGTAGACGGAGATGAGAACAATGATAGAGCGGAGGGCGAAAGAGGCGCGATACCAGTCGGTCCCCGAGGACGCGATACCAGTCGGTCCCCTGTAGGAAGATATGACGAGTGAAGGGTGATCAGCGACCGTGAGAGCCGATGCAATTGGTATCAAGACTCGTACCGTAACAACAGAGCGAGTTACTCGATTAAAGAGAGTGGGAAACATTTCTCATACCCCGCCAACTGAGACATTCCATTTGTATCAATGTGTATGCGGTTCATAGGTATGTGTCAAGCGGTTTTTTGTGCATGCCTGGAGAGATGAGAGGCGTGGGACCACATTCGACCCTCACCCTCTCTCTCGCCTTGTCCCTCCTTTTCGCTTGCCGACGCTGCATGCTTTTTAAATATCTTGATAAGCAATGAATAAGAATGAAGTAAAACATATAATTAATGATCGATAGTAAATCACTTTATGTGATATAATTTAAATTATAGTTTAATGCAATAGTCAAGTACATGTCAGTAAGCTTTCCGGCTGGTCAAAAAATGAACAAAGCCCATGGCAACTGCCGGAAGGGGGTTGTCGTGCTCTGTTTTTCCCACTGGGGGAGAAATAGGGCAGTTGATTTTTGCTGCTGTAGGGAGTAGAGCTGTAGCTCCGTGAAGTGCCCCCTAAAACGGGATTATAAGATACCAACCGGGAAGATACCAGCAATGTGACGCTAAGTTCAGATTAGGACTTTAGGACTTGAGTACTTAAGATAGTGACGCAGTGATTGTTGTAGACTAATCTACTATGAGGATGGGGAATTAAGGTAGTTTAGTTATAGATATAGAGACCCGGATGACAGCCACTGTGACAAAGAGTTTTTGGACCACCAAGAAGGCCGCGCTCACTTTACCATAAAATACGGTAAATGTCTTAGAATAATGTGTGAATTCTGTTGTTCTTATTATGATCTTGTTTCAGAAGATGGTATGAATAAATATAATAAAGTTATTTCTAAACGGTCGGGTGGAAATAAAGTGCTAAAATAAATCCCGACTACAATGATCCTTCGAACCGGGATGAATGTTTGACAGAACATGCAACTCTGGATTGCAAATTGTTTAGATAGGACAGAAGTTGGCTCCTCAAGACAATTTGTAGTTCAGTTATTGCAAAAAGACGGCTATTGACCATCCGGTTTGAATTAATAGTCAAATTCTAGTTGGATGAAGCCAGGAAGAAATTAAATAGCATCACTGGTGGGCGAAAAATATTTAAATAGGACAAAAGTGTGCCCTCAAAATATTTTGTGCTTTCCAGGATGATAAGCCAAAGCCATGGATCATCCAATTTGAATTGAAATAAATTCCTTGTGGGTGAGGCTAAGAAGTTGTGAAGTGTTATTAGCATGCAAAATTGTCTTGAATAAAGCAAGAGTGTCCATAAGGTCTTTGTGAAAAATATGGTTACAATTTGTAAAGACGCAGGTTATTTGGGACAAGGTAAGTCCTTATTTACTTTAAATTATAGTAAATTCATTCCATGACAGAATATATTGCGTACTACAGAGTCAATATATTTTGTCAGGGAATGAATTTACTGTAATTTTCAAGATTTTAGAACAGAAATCCTGCATGTGATTTTATTACTGAACAGGAGCTCCAAAATAGTGTGTTGCTTATCATGTTTACTTCGTAACTACAGCGCGGCGTAGCGACAAACCAAACTCCTGAAAGCCGCATCTCAATTGACGTTCAGGATCTAGTGAGGTCATTCAGCAGCCTAATTACCATTTATATTCTCCATAGCTTAGGCATCAATGAACAGCCCAGTCGCTCAGCCATCAATAAACAGTCCAGTCGCTAAGCCATCAATGAACAGTCCAGTCGCACACATGCGGACGCCAAGGGAGGCGCCCCCCGCTGCTGTTGCCATTTTCAATTTCTGTTTGTTACAAAGACTTCTTTCGTGGTGAGTTGAAATTTTTGAACCCAAATGAAACAGTCTGGTTATAACTGTAATAACATGCTACACTCGTGTAATAACTGTAATGACTTACAACACTCGTGTAATAACTGTAATGACTTACAACACTCCTGTAATAACTGTAATGACTTACAACACTCCTGTAATCATTGTAATGACTTACAACACTCCTGTAATAACTGTAATGACTTACAACGCTCCTGAAATACCTGTAATGACTTAAAACGCTCCTGTAATAACTGTAATGACACACAACACTCCTGTAATAACTGTAATGACACAAAACACTCCTGTAATAACTGTAATAACTTACAACACTCCTGTAATAATTGTAATGACTTACAACGCTCCTGTAATAACTGTAATGACTTACAACACTTCTGTAATAACTCACAACACTCCTGTAACAACTATAATGACTTATAACACTCCTGTAATAACTGTAATGACTTACAACACTCCTGTAATAACTGTAATGACTTACAACACTCCTGTAATAACTGTAATAATTTACAACACTCATGTAATGATTTACAACACTCCTGTAATAACTGTAATCACTTACAACGTTCCTGTAATAACTGTGATGACTTACAACACTCCTGTTATGACTTACAACACTCCTGTAACAACTATAATGACAAATAACACTCCAATTGAAGAGATCCATCAATAATTGCTGTATGGAATGGAAAATATTTAATCCCTGTATATCATTTTCAGGATGGGCCTACTAAGCCTATCCTGTTCAGGCGTGGTTGCGGCGCGTCACTTTGTCTACAAAATAAAATTCTGCCCCTTGCGTATGCATCATGTTACTAATGTCAGCGTGTGTTTAGAAGGGAGTATAGTACATGTTTCTGAAACATATAAACTGCTTTTGAATCATGTGAGTATGTTTCTGAAACATATAAACTGTTTTTAAATCATGTTACTATGTTTCTGGAACATATAAACTGTTTTTGAATCGTGGTTATATGTTTTTGAAACATATAAACTGTTTTTGAATCATGTTATTATGTTTTTGAAGCATATAAACTGATGTTGAATCATTTTAATATGTTTCTATAACATGTAAAAATGTTGTTGAGTCATGTCAATATGTTTCTGAAACATGTAAATATATTTCTGAAACACGCAAATATGTTTCTGAAACATGCAAATATGTTTTTATAACATGTTAAATGTTCCTTCTCCATAATCTGTAATAATGTACTGGAAATATACATTTAATCCATTTCTGAGCTGGCTCTTTGAAGAGCCCGGAAATTCCTATAAAAATAACATATGGATTATTAAACATTAACGGTATATGATACGAATAAAACACTAACTGAATGTGATGCGAATTGAATTATGTTTAATCGTATCAAATCGAAGAGATACATGATGAGAAATTACATATTGATGCTGTTAAGAAAAATGTACAATTCGAATGTTAGTATGTTGAAGATAATTATTGAAGATGTATTGCATGTGAAACTATCATATAATATACCTATGAAATATAATTGTGCCTCAATGTATTATTTTCTTTTGAATCCATATTTCTACAGGTGCTAACAAGCCTCTACTGAAGGACAGGGTTTGTTCCTTCCAATTTGTGGATTGATGGCAGCTCGTCCTTAGTCCTCTGATAAGTAACATTAATAAGCATTTACAAATGCAATTTTAAGAATCCTGGAACAAACGTTTCAAATATTTCGATCAAACGTTGAAAAATTTTCTGGTGAGTTTCTGACGTGGTAAAAACACATTGACTATTGATTACTTCCAATGGCGTTACGACGCTGCGGTGGTTCAATGAAATGTTCGACCTATAAATAACTATAGGTCATTAATTTTGCTTCATGCTTTCCTGCGGCTTCTTAAGCAGTTGAGCTTCCGACTGGATCTACGACCCTCTCTCTTCCGACGGGGACAACGACCATTTCTCAATCGGCGGGGGCTACAACCATCTTTCTTCCGACGAGGGCTACGACCATCTCTCTTCCGACGTGGGCTATGACCATCTCTCTTCCGACGTGGGCTACGACCATCTATCTTCCAACGGAGGCTACGACCACCTCTCTTCCTACGAGGGCTACGACCATCTCTCTTCTGACGGGGGCTACGACCATCTCTCTTCCAAAGGGGGCAACGATCACCTCTTTTCCGACGGGGGCTGCGACCATTTTCCTTCCGACGGGGACTACGACCACGTCTCTTCCAACGGGGAATACGACCATATCTCTTCTGACAGGGGTTACGACCATCTCTCTTCCGACGGGGGCTACGACCATCTCTCTTCAAGAAAAGTACGTAATATATACAAATCAGCTTTTTCATGACTAGGTCTAATGAATACACGTAGAAGACTGAAAATTTAGAATAATAAGTGAATAACTGTTTGCTAGCTGTAAATATTTTTTTCAGAAACATCACGAGTTCCAAAATTGCCAACGTGTACAAATTATTTTGGCATTTCTGATAGAGTCAGAGCCCTTCACATGCTATATTGGGCACCCACGTCATTGCAGTCCCCCAGTCGGCGCCCTTCACATGCTATACTGGGTACCCACGCCATTGCAGCCCCGCAGTCAGCCCTCTTCACGTGCTACACTGGGCACCCACGTCATTGCAGCCCCGCAGTCAGCGCCCTTCATATGCTACACAGGGCACCCACGTCATTGCAGTCCCGTAGTCAGCGCCCTTCACATGCTACACCGGGCACTCACGCTATTGCAGCCCCGCAGTCAGCGCCCTTCACATGCTACACCGGGCACTCACGCCATTGCAGCCCCGCAGTCAGCGCCCTTCACATGCTACACTAGGCACCCCCGTCATTGCAGCCCCGCAGTCAGCGCCCTTCACATGCTACACCGGGCACTCACGCCATTGCAGCCCCGCAGTCAGCGCCCTTCACATGCTACACCGGGCACTCACGCCATTGCAGTCCAGCAGTCAGCGCCCTTCACATGCCACACCGGGCACTCACGCCATTGCAGCCCCGCAGTCAGCGCCCTTCACATGCTACACCGGGCACTCACGCCATTACAGCCCCGCAGTCAGCGCCCTTCACATGCTACAACGGGCACTCACGCCATTGCAGCCCCGCAGTCAGCGCCCTTCACATACAACACCGGGCACCCACGCCATTGCAGCCGGTAAGGGTTCTGCTTTGTATCGTCTCAACCGAAACATTGTTGAGCCTCGCACGTCTCTTCTTCCAACGGGAAAGCCGCCACCTCCTAAGGAGTCGCATGATTCATTCTGAGCACGTTTGGAGACGGGCGTTAACGTGTAGGATCAAA
Organism: Gammarus roeselii; assembly: GCA_016164225.1. Lineage (NCBI taxonomy): Eukaryota > Metazoa > Arthropoda > Malacostraca > Amphipoda > Gammaridae > Gammarus > Gammarus roeselii. The sequence continues at coordinate 6,545 of SDVV010016197.1, forward strand.
GGACTCTGAAAGATTCACTTACTCTAATAGAAACTGTTTTCCTAAAGCCTGAAGTGATCGTCTTTCTTTGACCCCGAGAAACTTTCAAACTTGAGTTCCAATTAACGTTGTGAGGGAGTTCACTCCTCTCCATTATTGCGCTCAATCGAAGGACCATCAAAGGGTCGACGAGCGACCCTCCGAACCGACGTCTCGTCTCAGACAAAAAAGCGAAATATGTTCGAAATTGGAACTGAAAATCGATTTAAACTGTATCATGTCAACCCATAGAGAGGAGCATCACTTCTTGCTAATATATTATACTATGTCACGTAGGCCAGGTATGTAGCCATGTCAACACTGACGAGCAGCATCACTTTTTGATATTATTCTTGTTCTCTGTTCTGTTGGGGAATTATGTAGCTATGTCAATATGAAGAGAGCAACATCACCATTTGATAAAATCCTTGCCCTCCAATCTGTACGCTAAGAATTTAACCATGTTGACTTATTGAGATAAGCATCACCATTTGATATAACCCTAGCTCCCTGCTCTGTACGCCAAGTATGTAGCAATGTTGACATGTTGAGAGAAGCATCACCATTTGATAAAACCCTCGCTTCCTGCTCTGTACGCCAAGTATGTAACAATGTTGACATGCTGAGAGAAGCATCTCCATTTGATATAACCCTAGCTTCTGGCCCTGTACGCCAAGTGTGTAGTAATATTGACATGTTGACAGAAGCATCACTATTTGATATAACCCTAGCTCCTTGCTCTGTACGCCAAGTATGTAGTAATATTGACATGTTGACAGAAGCATCACTATTTGATATAACCCTAGCTCCTTGCCCTGTACGCCAAGTATGTAGTAATATTGACATGTTGACAGAAGCATCACTATTTGATATAACCCTAGCTCCTGGCCCTGTACGCCAAGTGTGTAGTAATATTGACATGTTGACAGAAGCATCACTATTTGATATAACCCTAGCTCCTTGCCGTGTACGCCAAGTATGTAGTAATATTGACATGTTGACAGAAGCATCACTATTTGATATAACCCTAGCTCCTTGCTCTGTACGCCAAGTATGTAGTAATATTGACATGTTGACAGAAGCATCACTATTTGATATAACCCTAGCTCCTTGCTCTGTACGCCAAGTATGTAGCAATGTCAACACTTAAAGAGGAGCATTGTCTTCCGCAATAACCCTAAGGTTTCACCCTTCAGGTCAAGTATCAATCAGAGCCGTGCATTTTCATAACGTTATCTACACTAGAGGACCCTTCGCAAATATTCTCAGGCCAACCTACGTGATGAAATGAAGAAACGAATGAAACAGGAATTCTCAGCTATGTATGAATAATGTTAAACTTTCAAAATTGGCCTACCACTCAACTCCTCTGCTCGTCAACTGCCATCTGCCCTCAGAGGTGTAATCGGGACTAGATTATTACTCGGTTGAGTTGCACTGATTTCGATCTTGATGATTGATGCTGGCATTGCAGGATGAGGGCTCCACTCCAACAACTAATAGCCATTACAATGTTTTGCACAATCTTGCTTGCCGCTGGATTGCATAACGAGCACCTCAATATAACTCACTGTAAAGTACCGATTATTTTATATGCAAGATATCAAAGTGATTTATTGCATTTGAAACTTTTTTGTGAGGCTGTGGGAGGAATTTCCAGGAAGCGTGTGTAGTTACTTTCAACCCCTTTGGATACCAGGAAATTCTTTGTTGGAGAGCTGGCCACAGCGTAGCTGCCACAAGACCCTCACCAGTGGAGACACTATTTACTCGTGCTGGGGCATCAGCATTTGCGTGATGCTGCCACGTCGCCAGTCGGATCCCGCCTCGGCGTTGTGTTAGAGTGGAGATGTCCCCACAGGGAGGTATCCACAGATCAGAGGCAGATCAGGAACAAAGTTGAGGCGCTTGTTCAATCGACTATTGAACCTCAAGATGTTTGCAGTAGCTAACAAATGCGGCACAGTTAAACAGTAAAACAGTTAAACCGTTTATTAGAACAAGATGGCGCCATTTACCTGTTATGAATTCCTTCAACAGTTATAATATTTTAAGGCACACAACAGTACGCCCTTATGAAGTTATTACGTCCTTATCGTACTAACATATCGATTTTCATTAAACCTAAAACACTAAAAAGAGAGACCTCCTAATTTATTAGGCCGAGACACCGCCTGTGATAACACATACACAAGTTTCTACCTGACGTTTGATATAACGTTTCTTCAGTGACATTCCGTTGGATAATTGATGTGCCAGGCATTAAATGCAACGATCTGCTGCATCTCATTGCAGCCCTCCAGCTTTGGTGTTTTAGAGTAACACAATTTACCAATCCTTGTGAAATTCCTCCTAGTTCAATTCACTACTATTTCTTTGTTGATATCAATTTATTTCACTTCCAGAAGTTTCCTTGTGTAATGAGCATGAACCTTTCAACACGCCTTTGGATGGAGTCTAATCTCAAGACCTTCAATCAGGCGTAATGATTCGTCTCCTTCACCACTGTAACTTTTGAGGAGAGGCTTATTTGAACTCCTTCAAGTCTCTCCAGATCTTTCTGTTTATGTAGGATACTGACAAGAGAACAATAGTCTATTAGTATTTACAAGTGTTTACAAGTGTAAGAAGACATCAACAGGCCTTTTGGCCCAAACTGGGTTGCCGTTTGATAGTAAGTTCTGGAGTAGAACGTCTAAGATAGAATCTTGTGTCTTTATATTTTCTGTTTTAATAGATCAAGAAAGAGGAAGTTTGTTGAAGGAAATAGCTTTTAACGATGATACTCGAAACAACCCAAATCAGTACCTGAAGAGAAAGCCACCGACCCACGGCGTTGATCTGAGATTGTCACAGTTTCATTCCTCGTTAAACCAATGCTGACCGGTGTCATTGCTGAACACCGTTTTGCAACGAGCAGGTACCAATGCCGGGTACCTTTTTTACCGTAATAGTGCCAATGCCAGACACTAATTTAACCGTATGGGTGTCAATGCCGGACAACATTTTTCACGAATTTACTGGTCAAAGTTTCTATAGATGTGATCTATTTAGCGGCGATTTTTGTAGAATTTCTCGAGCCGTGACTTGAACGTTTTGATTGTATCGCTGTTCACAACTTCTGCGGGAAGTCTGTTCCATTCTTCGACAACCCTATACGTGAAGAAATTACGCGTGATATCGAGCGTGAAACGCTTGCCAACAATTTATATCCATTATTCCTGGTCACTCCGTTCGCATCTAAAGTGAAAAGGCTTGCTCGCTCGACGTTTTCCTTACCCTTCACAATCTTCCACACTTCGATCATGTCACCTCTGACTCTACGTTTCTCTAGCGAATAAAGGTTGAGTTCGCGCAGTCTCTCTTCGTACGATTTATTGCGCAGCGAAGGGATTAGTTTGGTAGTTCTTCGTTGGACCTTCTCTAATTTAATAATGTCTTCTCTGAGGTATGGAGACCAGAATTGGATGGAATACTCAAGGTGCGGTCGAACAAATGCAGTGTATAACATGCGAATACTATTTCTGCTCTTGTACGAGATTCTGCGGAATATCATGCCTAATATTTTATTGCCTTTTTTGGCTGCATCGTTACATCGCTTGCTTCTTTTAGGGCGTTACTAATGATGATCTAATGATGATCTAATGATCTAATGATGATCTAATGATCTAATGATGATCTCTCGCTTCGGTGACAGGGATCAGTTTCTTTCCGGACATTAAATATCCGTGATAGGGTTATGATGACCAATGTGCATAACTTTACACTTGTCAACATTGAATTTCATTTTCCACTTTTCTGACCCTTCAACAATCTTGTTCAAGTCTAATTGGATCTGCTCACACTCGAGTTTGGTTTGCACTTTTCCTCCTAGCTTGGTATCGTCTGCAAACTTACTATTGTTTGAGAGTACGTTGCTGTCAAGATCGCTTATCCGTGAGCCAGCATTTTATCCAGTTATTGAGTTCACCTCAAATACCGATGCTGTGCAACTTACTAACCAAGCGTTTGTGAGGAACTTTGTCGATAGCTTTCTGAAAATCAAGGTAAATGATGTCGATCGGAAATTTTACGTCGTGAAATTCAATTATATTCTTGAAAAAAAAGCAGCAGGTTAGTAAAACATGAACGATTGCATCTGAAGTCATGCTGAGAGTTACCTATTAACTGATTTAATTCAAGGAATTCTGTAATTTTATCCGTGATCAAAATTTCCATCAATTTGCCTATGACTGAGATGAGACTAATTGGACTGTAATTTCCGGGACACGTTTTGTCCCCTTTTTTAAAAATTGGGGTGACGTTGGCCTCTTTCCATTAGGAGGGGCAGGTGCAATTTGTGAGAGATTGGGTGAAAATGGTTACTAGATGTTCGGCAATTTCGTTCTAGTCTCTTTCTGTATTCTGGGATGAACTTGGTCTGGATCGGGAGATTTTGTAAGTTTCAATTTTTCTTTATATTTAATAACTTCGGCAGGGAAAAAGTTTACTGTGCTGAGGGCTTTGATTTGTCTTCGAGCTATGATATCCCCAGGATTAGGAATATCCGCATTCTCTAACGTAAATACAGAACAGAAAAATTGGTTAAGCAGGACACTCATTTTAGTGTAGTCAGTTTCAGGAGGGCCAATTACAGCTCTTGATTTATTTTGCTCGATATATAACTGAAAATTTATTTCGGATTAGTTTTGGCGTTAGCCGCAATTTCATTTTTGTAATCTTTTTTCTTTCGTTTCTGGACCGTCTTGAAAAAAAACGTCTGCTGATTTTGTATTCATTTTTTGCAGCATCGTCGAGTGAGTGCTTCTGTTTATTCGAGTGCTTTGCTTTCTTTTGCAACTGACGGTGCTACAATTCTCCTTTCCAGCACTTAGGCTGATTGACTGCTTTTCAATATTTTGAAGTGCACTCAAAAAACTGCTTAGCGATTGATTGACATCTTGTCCGAGGGTTATATTTGCTGACGCTATTGCCTCTCTTAAGCTACCAAAGTTAGCTAATCTAAAGTAAGGGACCTTTTCGCAGTTAATTGAAGTTTTCAACTCGAGCTCAATCATAAAATGGATACAGTTGTGGTCGCTATTTCCGAGGGGTTCGCCCACTTCGACGTTCGTGACATGAGAGTCGCTTGCACTAAATATAAGATCAAGAATATTGCTACATCATGCAGGTGCCTTAACCATTTGGGTCATAAGCTTATCGTCAGCAAAATCAACCAGGCGTTGGCCAGTGGCCGTACATTCTTCTGTTTCCCAATCGATGTCGGGAATATTGAAGTCTCCAAGTACTATACTGTTTTGTGTTCTGACCACATCGACAACGGTGTTGTAAAGATCGATATCATCTGCGACGATGCTCTTGGGAGGACAATAAACTAGAGTTATTTGACACTTTGTATGTTTACTGACTACTTGAACTGAAACTATGTCATGTCTGCTGCTTGGAATAGAGACTTCTATTATTTGTAGAGTATTTTTTACTTGAAACAATACTCCTCCACCCTCACGGCCTAGTCTATCTTTTTGAAATAGGGAAAAACCCGGGAGAGTGAATTCGCCCATGATAATTTTAGGTGCTCGATTTCATCCAAGATTCTGTGATGGCTATTATGTCGATTTCATCGTGAATTGCGAGGATTCCCAATTCGTCGATTTTGTCTCGGAGACTTCTAGTGTTTACATATAGTGATGGGATTAGTTGTTTCCAAAGTCAACATGGTACTTTTATCTGTTAATAGAAAAGTTCTGATGGGCCAGGAACACAGTCGCCTCGACCAAAATGGTTTTGTATTCATAAACCGAAGCCTCGCAGTCATCCTTGTTTTCTTTCATTGAACAAAGGAACACAACCTTTCCGCAGCATGTCTCGACCAAAGTATTATCAGAGTGTAAGTTTCAAATAAGAAATGAATATGCACTGTCCTCAGGACACGTAGTATTGCGATCAGACATTTAAATATTTTTTCAAAAGATTGGTGAGGATTTCTTTTTCTGATTATCCTTCCAATACACACACAAACGGTGTTGTATATTCTTTCATGTAGCTCAATAAAACAATGCATAATACTACAAATTACCATCATAAATTTTTAATAACGATATGGAGTACACTACAACTTGTTACTGAGTAAATGGGTCCGTGTTTGACCAGTAGAGTGCATCTTACTTTTGTAGCTGAGCATGAGTACACAACTTATTCTGGAACACGTCACGATCAAAGATCTACCAAAGTAAGGTAAAAGTACTGAACAAATATCAAGTCCCGATAACATTTCTTACGATATGACATTGGATTTTTGTTTTATAAAAACATTCGCTGTTTGTTTTAATTATGATAGTCCTACTAACACATTACCACAGTGGGTAGCACAGGATGTTAGGGTGTGTGTGGGTGTGAATTGGTTAGGGTGTGTATGATCGTTTGGATGAGAGTTTGTAGTCGTTCAGGCAGTCGAATGCTGTGCAAGATTCAAATGGAAACCACAACCACTCCGACCTGTGAAAGTGCCCCCTCACCCTCCCCCCTCCCTGTATCGACAACATCCAGCGTCCCAGTGATGCCTTGTTGCGCTGACGTGTTCACCTGGCCGAGTGACATTGAGTTGACTCATGCTTGAAATGATTTATGGAAGTCCCTATTGGGTAGTATCGACAGAACAATAGTGCATACCGGGACAAAGATCATACGTCGTGACTAGGATGTCCTCTAAACTGAATGAAAGACGTATTTGTTGTAAACATTTAACAAAACGCACATTGAAAATTTGGAATTTCACTTTCCCCGTATTGAATTTCCTATCAGATGAAGTACGAAGACCATTTGCGTTCAGAACTGAGGGATAAGCTCCTTTACCATTCGTATGTAACTTAATATTGGCTCGCTATCGAGTCCTTCCATTTGTATCGGAAAAGAATAGCATCTCAGTAAGCTCGTCATAAAGATAAGATGAAGTCCCTCCTCCAATCCCAAGGAGGGCTCATTGGCTCTTCAAGTGTCAGAGTGTGGCTTTCTGCCTGCACTCCCTCCTCCCTCCTCCACATTGGTCCTACTCCCTTAATGCCTCCAACTGCCTGCACTCTCTCCTCCCTCCTCCACATTAGTCCTACTTCCTTAATGCCTCCAACTACTCCAAGTCTTAAGGAGTAGACATTTTAGAGATTCAGATCCAGATTCCACCCTTGGATTGCTTCAGTCCTCGGATCGCTTCTTGATAGTTTTCGCGGACGATCAACTCCATTGAAGCCCAGGGCAGAGCTGATGAGAGTTCACTGATGATGTGATGCGGACGATCAACTCCATTGAAGCCCAGGGCAGAGCTGATGAGAGTTCACTGATGATGTGATGCGGACGATCAACTCCATTGAAGCCCAGGGCAGAGCTGATGAGAGTTCACTGATGATGTGATGCGGACGATCAACTCCATTGAAGCCCAGGGCAGAGCTGATGAGAGTTCACTGATGATGTGATGCGGACGATCAACTCCATTGAAGCCCAGGGCAGAGCTGATGAGAGTTCACTGATGATGTGATGCGGACGATCAACTCCATTGAAGCCCAGGGCAGAGCTGATGAGAGTTCACTGATGATGTGATGCGGACGATCAACTCCATTGAAGCCCAGGGCAGAGCTGATGAGAGTTCACTGATGATGTGATGCGGACGATCAACTCCATTGAAGCCCAGGGCAGAGCTGATGAGAGTTCACTGATGATGTGATGCGGACGATCAACTCCATTGAAGCCCAGGGCAGAGC
>SDVV010016198.1:0-14313 GCA_016164225.1 Gammarus roeselii
CCTCCCTTCTTCCGTGACGTGGTGGTTGAGAGGGCCCACGCGTCTCCCACATGTAAGAGTGAAGTAGCAGTGAGCGCCACCCCCGCTAAGGTAAGTATTGTATCTAGACATCTGGAGTTTCTATGTCTTTGTTCATCTCCTGCAAACAGGGCAAAGTAGTTGTAAGAGGTATCTGGAACCGAATCGTGTTCAACACAGAACGGACTCGCTATACAGGAGTGAAGTGGTCTTCATGCAGGAAGACGCTCACTTACGTCCAGCAAATAATGAACGATGTAGCTACGAAAAAGAAAAAACGCTTCATGCACAATAACAGATCATTAACCTCCTGAGCGGTCTAGCAGAAGGATGTACAACACTACACGTGAGGAGAAAAACATTGACCGATGAGCGTTGACTGAAGTCAAGACAAAGGTTGGCCTTTGTCCAGGCAAATCCTGGAACCAGTGCACCCAAAGAAAAATATTTGATATCATGAGGATGATGGCTGTCATCAGAGGGCGGTCGCTCAAACACCGCCCACCTCACAACCTCCGCCCCACATGTAGACCAGCAGCTAGCCATCTGATCACAGTGAAGGTTATCCACTGATTGGCACCACTCGAAGTATTTTATTCCCTGTCGATGAGCCGCAGCGGAATGATGGGGAGGGACGTGTGATGAGCAGTCATGAGCCACAGCAGAATGATGGGGAGGGACGTGTGATGAGCAGTTATGAGCCGCAGCGGAATGATGGGGAGGGAAGTGTGATGAGCAGTCATGAGCGCAGCGGAATGATGGAGAAGGACGTGTGATGAGCAGTCATGAGCCGCAGCGGAATGATGGAGAGGGACGTGTGATGAGAAGTTATGAGCCGCAGCGGAATGATGGAGAGGGACGTGTGATGAGCAGTTATGAACCGCAGCGGAATGATGGGGAGGGACGTGTGATGAGCAGCTATGAGCCGCAGCGGAATGATGGGGAGGGACGTGTGATGAGCAGTCATGAGCCGCTGCGGAATGATGGAGAGGGACGTGTGATGAGCAGTCATGAGCCGCAGCGGAATGATAGAGGGACGTGTGATGAGCAGTCATGAGCCGTAGCAGAATGATGGGGAGGGACGCGTGATGAGCAGTCATAAGCCGCAGCGGAATGATGGAGAGGGACGTGTGATGAGCAGTCGCCGTCCTGTTGAGGGCGAATGGGCCATTCTGAACCCTTTCCTGTAGTGTGGAGAGCGGCTCACGCACGTCGGGGTTCTATGGAGGGGCCGACGACCCATGCTGGACGCCGTCCTGTTAAAGGGTGGGCAGCATAGTTGGCATCGCCCAACATAGGGGCTGGCGACCCACACTGGGCGCCGTCCTGTAGCGGGGCTGGCGACCAACGCTGTGCGCCGTCCTGTAAAGGGGCTGGCGACCCGCGCTGGGCGCCGTTCTGCAGAGGGGCTGGCGACCCACGCTGTGCGCCGTCCTGTAGAGGGGCTAGCGACCCACGCTGGGCGCCGTTCTGCAGAGGGGCTGGCGACCCACGCTGTGCGCCGTCCTGTAGAGGGGCTGGCGACCCACGCTGTGCGCCGTCCTATAGAGTGGCGGGCAGCCCACGCATAAAGGCGCCGGCGAGGTCGTAATAGGTCACGCGAGTGTGACAGGGAAACATCAGACGGAAAGAGAGAGCAGCCTCAGCAACAGGCTGATGATGACACGAGGACAATAATGCAACGGGTGAGAGCCGGAGATGAGAAGAGGTGCACCAACATAATGACTGAATAGTAGAGCAGGGCTCATACAATATCATACACATTAAATACCATGACTTTCCCTGAACACAATTAAACATTTTCGTGACTTTTCATGTTGTTTGGATGATTTAAATATTATTTATATATTTATAATCCAATTATGACCATCTAGGTCACAGAATAAATTTTTAATAGCAAGCCATGAGAGTGTTTGGCAAACAAATATGCAGTCCGGCTAATCACACACATGTGATTGGATAATGTCACCAAGCAAACAACAATTAGCTTACAATAATACTTCATTGTTACAGCATCAGCTGGTCAGTCACTCGAGAAATATGAATTAAAACAAGCCCTTTGATTTTTACTAGTAGACACAGAGTACACAGATGAAAAATTCCTCCCGCCAAACGAGACTCAAGTTTGGTTAATTAATTCAAGTAAATCATTCAAAAATCGTTTCTAAACTAGATTGCGTCATGGCATTAGAAACTCAAGTAAGGAGCCACAGAGAATTGGAAACAGCTAACAGCAACTGGGAAACAAATCACAAGTAAAACAACCAGCAAACAAACCTAAGCTCCTGCCAGATCAGTCTTAATAAGTTCATTTACCACACCATGTTGCTATATGGAAGCCTGTAGGGGTGCTGCAACACAGCCCGACAGATACCCAGGGGTGGAAAAGGCTATAACAGGTGGGTGCCAGCCAGAGAGCGGCACGCCCGAGGAGTCCGATTTTGTTCTATAGCCCAGGTGAGCCTGGTCCCAGTGGTCCTAACCCAGGTTGGTGTGCGCGGAGTTGGTGTTTGCTTTGGTAGGCTCCATGACCTTGCCACTTGAACAGTTTGAGTGTGCATCTCGCCATTGCTTTCAGAATCACCATCAGTTAAAGACCTCTGTATTTCAGGCTGGTTTGAAAGCGAGCAATGGGTGAACTAAGAAGCCATTAAATCCTGTTGTAACCACGAGAGCAACCTCAAAACACATTTTGATTCCCTAGTGTTATTGTCTTGATATGCTCAATAACGTTTTCTTTACTCAAGAGACCTGTAATTTTTTTAGCTTATGGCTTTTGCCAGAAAAATTAAAACTAGTTATTAAAATTCCAATGTAGAGGAGCACTACACAAGATATCTTCCTTCAATTCAAACCCCAAAACAAAAATATTAAGCTATTCACTATCCCCATAATGAGAGCGAGATGGAAAGCAAGCTGAAATTACATTCAATTCTAGATTTCAGGAAAAATATCAACATTCAAGAAGAAACATGTCGTGCTCCTTAACAGTTCAGCCAAAAAATCAATGCATCATTGGCAAGGCTTAGGCAATTGAAGCCTCACTGCTATTAAAGTTAGCTAAATGGGAAATGAGTTGAAAATGGATAGGTTCATAACTAATTTTTCTAAGAAAATAACTACAATCTAAAAAATGTGGTGGAGTTGGCAAATTAGATTTGTCATTAATTTGTGCAATAGAAAATTAAATTCCAAATATAATTGATGAAGATTTCATATTTTGCAAAGTGGCATGGCCTATTATTGTAATGCCTCAGCATCATCATGTTTTTGGAAAATTAGACTAATATCCAAGGCCCACAAAGGAACAAGGACCAAGCATTCTGTTGAATAGTCACACTCTGCAACCTATTACAGGAGCAACACAATAAATTCAAGCATAAGAAATTTACAAGCATTTGCTGTCCACTTCTTTTACAAGTCCCAATACTCACAAGTTAATGTGCTGCAGGAATGCTCAAGAATGCATCTTTGTGCTGCTTCTATGGTTCTAACAGCCCAAGGGCTACAAATTGCTATAGGTTACTTCAATTTATACATATATATATATTTGTAATTTCATAACTTTCCATGTCCAAATTTTTTACAAATAAATCCATGACTAACCAATCGAATTCCATGACTCTCCCTGAATGGTATGAACCCTGCAGTTCAAGTGCAAAGGAGTACACCAGCGAGTAATGGTTACAAAAAGAAAGGTACAAAGAAGAACAATAATGACTGCATAGCCTGAGGTATTAAATAAAACACCAGAAGGTTGCAACTGCATAACAAGAGTAATAGCAGCATTGTCTGATGTGAAAAAATACACTAGAGGGTAATTACTTGCTGGCCTGAGGTATTGAATAAAACACCAGAAGGTAGGACTGCATAACAAGAGTAATAGCTGCATTGTCTGATGTGAAAAAAATACACTAGAAGGTAATGACTTGCTGGCCTGAAGTATTAAATAAAACACCAGAAGGTTGAAACTGCATAACAAGAGTAATAGCTGCATTGTCTGATGTGAAAAAAATACACTAGAGGTAATGGGTGCATAGCCTGAATTGTGTTTACACACAGAATTGCTGTATGATTACTTGCCTGAAGCACAGATTTCTGAAATTTTTCTGCTCCCTTATTTTGCCTAGCTTCTACAGTTATGGTTTTGCTAGCGTGTTGGGCAGTCTCAAGACCACCAAGGTAAGTCACAAAGACAACTAACATTCAGCCAATTCACATGCAATTTTTAGACTGCTTTTCTTCTCATGAGACCTTAGCTGTGGATTAGGCAGCACACTTTTTTTTACATTCGGACAATATACTGGATCAAGTGCTCACGTCTGAGGAGGATCGTGTTGGTGAGGTGTCTGTGCTGTTGCCACTGTCTTGCTGCCAGCATTCTCTTGTTGTCTTTCAATAAATCTTCAGTGGAGAAAGCTGGAGAGCCAGGGCTTGGGGAAAAAACGACTTTGGCATCAGAGGATGTAGACCAGAACTTTAGAGGCTTTGTCTCAGGTTGACAACAGGTGACAAAGGGCTAAAATTTGGCAATTTTGCAGTGAGTGAAGATTTTTTTTTGTGTCTGGAGCCACTTTTGATGTCCTTTGCTGATAATTTTATTCCTATCATGCCTGTTTGTTCTGGCCACTCATGAGCTGTCTGCACACCCCTTGCTTTTGCCCAAGATAGATTGGAGGCATGGCATGAATACAAGTGGATCAGGAGAGCAGAGGGTCGCAATTTGGTTATTGCTCTTGAGAGATTACACACATAAAGAGAGCTGAAAAGGAACCACAAACATTTTTCCTGAGATTCCTAAAAAAAGTACAATAAAATAAAATAAACAGGCGTGATAACTATAAGCTATTCCATGCTTAGCTATGTCAGAAATGAAAAGATTGGTCCTCTCCACCTGCCAAGTAGTGAGATAATACAGGATCCTAGCTGGATGTGTGAAGCCTTTGCTGCCATTTTTCAGGAATATTTGTTGGTGCAGCTTTTTCCAACCCAGCCCCTTTCCAGTTATTTGTGGTAAGTTTGTCAGATGTTTACTTTTCTAGTATGCCATATTCTTTCAGCTCTTGATCCCAGTTCTAGTATGGGTCCAGATGGCCTTCACACCCACATCTGCTGGGAAGCTGTGATGATGAGCTCTTCCTTCCATTATTGTTTATTATTTCAAAAATTATAGAGGACAGGAACAGTCCCACAAAATCTTCAGCAACTTGCCAGTTGTTCCAATATTCACAGGTATGTCACACACTGATCCTCTGGATTACATACTTGTAAGCTTGACATTGGTTTGCTGCCAATCAATGGAAAGAATAGTTGTAGCTCAGTTGACATGGTATCTTGATAGCAACAATATTTTGTCATCAGAGAACCAGTTGCTGTTGATTTATGATGTTGGGAGGGGGATTGATGAAAAATATATTGTGAAGGTCATATTGCTTGACTTTAAAAAGTATTTGATATGGTGAGTCATGGTGTGCTGGAATCCATGGGTGTTTATAATTCTTTGCTGGCCTGAATCTCTGCATTTCTCATTGGCAGAGTGAGAAGGGTTTGTGTGAGTGACAGATTGAGCTTCATGTGACTAGTGCTGTTCCTCAAAACTTTGTCCTCGAACTGCTGCTCTTCTCTTTGCTGGCCTGAATCTCTTCATTTCTCTCTGGCGGAGTGACAAGGGTTTGTGTGAGTGACAGATTGAGCAGCCCAGTTCATGTGACAAGTGCTGTTCCTCAGAACTTTGTCCTTGAACTACTGCTCTTCTCTTTGCTGGCCTAAATCTCTTCATTTCTCTCTGGCTGAGTGACTACTGTTTGTGTGAGTGGCAGATTGAACAGCCCAGTTGATGTGAATAGTGCTGTTTTTCAGAGCTCTGTTCATGAACTGCTGCTGTTCTTCTTCTAATCAGTCCCATCTCTAGAGGTGCAAGTTCAAGGCATTTGCAGAATACTACAAGTTTTACTCATGATACTTAAGAAACTGACACTGAGCCTGCTATTCAGGGTGTCCATTCACTCAAAAGTGAGTTGGATACAGTTGGCCTTGATGCAAGGTCATGGAATCTTGGATTGAATCCAGGAACGTTTGCGGTGCTGCACCTTTGCTGAAGTTGGTGGTTCCTCCTTGCTCTTCTGATGCCTGCAGTAGGTCCTTCAGTGTGAGAAGTGTTTGTGTATGGAATGGCTTGCCTGGTGATGTTGTAGAGTTGACGGATATCACTCTCTACAAGCAAGCTCTTGCTGAGCCGATGTATGATGAATTTTTAGATTTTGACCAAGCAGATTCAGTTTTCTTGGTATGTGGTAATGTATGTGTATACATTTTTTTTAGTACTAACAAGATTGCTGAATGATCAGTTGCCTGAAGCACAGATTTCCAGTTCTCTTTTTATCTTTACTTTGCCTTGCTTTTGCATTTCTTGAGTGCTGTGGCATTTGTGCCTCCTGTCTTGCCCTGTACTCTGGCTTTCTCTGGGGTGTTGAGCAGTCTTCAGGCAACCAAGGTGAAAAACCAAGGTGAGAAACATTTAGAGGTCTCATTGACTTGCTGCTCTGGAGTCAGGTAACCTGTAGCTACTTCCTGCAAGCTGGAGCATTGAAGTTTGTCACCAAAATTAAAGATTTGGCTGTCAGTGTGGACACAAGTCAAAATTCCACCATCATATTGCAAAGGTTGGTGGGTTGGTAAACTGTATGTTGAGACCAGCTGTTTATTGAGACCAACTGTCTATAGGTGCCCAGAGTTCCACCTGCCCAATACGTTGCACATATTCATCCACTAATTGAGTAAGCGTCCTGCATTTGGAACCCAGGAATTTGTACGGATTGCAGATTGTTTGAATACATTCAGAAAAACTGGACTAGAAACTTTGGACTGCTGATATAGGCAATAGTAGTCTATTGAGAAGCATGGATAGGTTTTCAGTTAAGGGCTAGCTTCCAAGGGTAGAAATGATAAAATACTGGAAAATTTTGAATGGTGAACCAAGGGATGTTCTAAATATGTTTCTATTCGCTCCACAAGTTGGCTCCAGTGGTCATTTGTTGAAGGTGTTTCCTCCTCATTTTTCTAATGACCACAGTAAGTTGTTTAGTTCAAGATGTGTTGGTGCAGTGCGAGGAATGGCTTGCCTGATGTGGTGCAGTGATTGCAGATTCCACTCACTATAACCAAGCCGCTGATCTGATGAATGATGAATTTTCAGATTTCCACTAGGCTGATTAAGTTTAATTTGATTGTAGTAATGTATGTATGCTTTTTGTCAAGTTGCAACTAACAGAATTGCTGTAAGGTCAGTTGCCTGAAGCACAAATTTCTGATTTTTCAGCCCCATTACTTTACCATGCTTTTACAGTTTATGTGTGCTGTGGTATTTGCACCTAATGACCTGCTCTGCACTCAGAGTTTGCTGATGTGTTGAGCAGTCCTGAGGTCACCAAGGTGAGAATAGCTCCTATCCAAATAAGATCAGCTACTATTGAAAAAAATACTATCAATAGCTATCAACTCACCACTTCCAGAGCAATTTTTACACATAAGTTTACAGAAATGACTTTCATGAGATTTCTCACTAACTAGCAACCAACATCTCCAGCAATTCTTCTCAATATAAAATTCACTTAATCAGGATTCTAGTCTATAGAGCATGCAAAGTTGCAGACAAATTTGTTCACAACAAAATATAATTATGAGGTGTTTCTTTGAGATAGACCATTTCAATGTTCACCTTTAGAAATTAGCTATTAACTTTCTGAATTATATTCTTCACCATCAACTCATAAGCCTCAGTGCTGCAGAGGAAAAAAATTCAAGTCACTTCCCATCATACATAAGGGTCTACCAGGGTAATCCGAGCTCATTTTCAAGTGTTCGAATTGGTGCAGAGTAAGTAGCTATATAGCTATTAACATTATGATTGTTTTAATGATTGGATCAGAGCATTGTGGATCTTGGCAACAAAATGACATATTGTAGAAAGAATTTGCTACTGTTAACCAGATTTGGCCCAGTGATTTATAATTTGAGTCACCTGGTTAAACCTATTATAAAAGTTAATCTATCAGCACATACCTTGTTATTTTGATATTTTGAGCCATTGTTGATACAGATTGCTATCTTGGTAGGCCTATGACACACTTCTTACAGAAACATTAAAATTGAAAAACAGAGTTTCATGCTTTTCACTTTTGTTATGATAGACCAAATAACTAAATGACAAACTTTTCAAACTTGTCATGTAGCTTCATATTTCAAAAATTTAGTGTATATGTATATGTGTGTATGTATGTATGTTTGTGTTTTATATTGTGACCAACATAACTGCTGTATGATCAGTTGCCTGAAGCACAAATTTCCAGTTTTTATCTGCTCCATTGTTTTGCCGGTCTTTGCAGTCAGGCGTGCTGTGGTATTTGTGCCTCCTCTCATGCTCTGCACTCTGGCCTTGCTGGGGTGTGGGGTGGTCTTGGGGCAACCGAGGTGAGAAACCAAGGTGAGAAACTAAGGTGAGAAGCCCAGAAGCATCATCGGGGGAGATTCCCCTCGGTCGACAACCCAGGGTGACTCCACGCATCAGCCTCTTGGGAACAAACTGTCAGAAATATCAGTTTGACTACAGGACTTGAGAGGGCAGGTCTTTGTTAGTAAGTATCAGCAACGTGTAGAAATTCGATTCACGCAGAGAATTTATGAAAAAAAGCCATTTGAAGTGAAGGTGTCTTTTTCGAGTCCCGGATAACTTTGGTTTGGAAAAATCTATGCTCCGCAAACTTTGATGCTGTGGCTACAGTTTCAATTATATCAAGGCTAAATTTGGTGGTGATACTTGAAAAATGTTGTAGCTTGTTGCAAAAAAAATATTTTGGAAATAAATGTAAACTTTTGTAGATTTTACAAATATACCATGGTGGGGAATCACCCCAGGTGAAAAAACAAGAGGGGGTGATTCCCTGCACCATATTTTATTGATATATATCTTCACTATTCTTCATTGAAAAGCAATTAAATGCAATTCTTCCCAGATAAAATGAAATCTAGAGGTAAATGACCTAAAATAATGACACCACAGCTGATTTCAAAATATGTTACTAGGCCTAAGTGTTATCTTCTGTTTGACATCTTAGAACAAACTTCTTTCAGTATATTTTCTAATCAAGATAACAATACTTTACCTAACATGACTTGTATGCATATTAAAGCAACTAGTTTGCTATAGAATTCAAGAAATTTCCTTTTCTACGTGTTTTATCTTATTAAAAAGATAGTTTTTTTGTAATATTCACTCATATACCAATACTTTAGGGTCATAATTAGTTCAGGATGTGAAGAAATGACTTGCAGTAATGTTAGGTTTCAATTATTGGGGAAAAACTTTGTTTCCCGCGATGAAATGGGAAAAAAATCCTTTCAACTGTCAAGTATGACTGCAGCGTAATAATTTAGGTAACTTTTCAATTTAGGCAACTGATATTTACAAATATAGGCATGCTCTTCCTATTGGTACTCTCAAACTTTTAATTTGCGTTTCATTTATTTAAATATGTGGGGATGCAAGGAATCACTCAGTTTGGTGAGGGGAATCACCACCGATTAGGTATGGGCCATAGTATGCCGCAGGTTTTTCTGTAAACAACTTCTTTATGGATGATGGTATAATGGAGAAACTTACAGTGCTTCATGGCCATAATAGTAGCTATACACGCCCTAAATACAAAGTTTTTGGACTGCATGGTTTTAGAGTTATTTCAAAGTATGCGGAAAATGTGGGGAGTCCCCCCAGTCGACACTAGAAGTAAACGACCTAAAAATTGCCAACACAGCTAATATCAAAATGCGTAGCTAGTTTTATAATGACCCAATGCTTATACCACTGAGTGACAAGTCTAGGCCTCAGTGAAAACTTATGCTTGACACCTAGAAGAATTTTTTTATGAGGTCTTCATATATTATGGTAACAATGCAATAACTAGCATGCCTTGTATCCATGTTAATGCCATTAGTTTGCTATAGAATTGAAAGGATAGCGTCGACGGGAGTGACTTCCCACATACTTTGAATTAACTCAAAAAGTACGCGGCCGAGAAACTTTGTATTTACGGTGTGTATAGCTACCATATTGATCATGAAGCACCGTAAGTTTCAACATTCTATCATCAACCAAAAAGAAGCTATGGCCCCTAATTGGGGGTGATTTCCCCGCACCGAACAGGGTGATTTCCCCGCACCGAACAGGGTGACTTCCCGCACCCCCCATTTATCAATAATTGAAAAGCGAATTAAAAGTATGTGAGTACCAATCAAAAGAGCATGATTATATTGGTATATATCAGTTGCTTAAAATAAAATGTCAAGTAAAATATTACGTCTGTAACAGGTGTTTTTGATGCTTGTCTTTTGCTGCTGTCATACCAGACTGTTGAAGGATTTTTTCCTGATTTTGCCGCCGGAAACAAAGTTTTTTTCAATAATTGCAATCTAACTTTACTGGGAGTCATTTCTCCACATCCTAAACTAATCACAACCCTAAAGTATCAGTAAATGAGCATATATTAGAAAAAAATGATCTTTTTATTTGTGTTATAGAATTTCGTCAATTCTATAGCAAACTTATTGCATTAACATGAATACAAGTCATGCTAGATAAGGTATTATCTTGATATGAAAATGTGATAAAAATATCGTTCCTGGGCATTAAACATAAGTTAACACAAAGGACTAGACTTGTCACCATGTGTTATAAACATCGGGTCGATATAAAAATTAGTTACGCATTTTGAAATTAGCTGTGGTGTCATTATTGTTTGTCATTTACTTCCAGGTGCCATTATATGAGCAACAAATTGCATTCAACTACTTTTCATTGGAGAAAAACATAGATATTTATCAATTAAATAGGTGCGGGGAATCACTCGAATCGTTTTTTCACCTGGTGCAACTCCCCGCAGTTGTATATTTTTATAACTACAAAAGTTTACATTTCTTTCCAAAATCCTTCCTACACAATGAACTACATCATATTTTGAGTATCACCACCAAGTTTGTCCCTAATCCAATGGAAACTCTAGCCACAGCGTCAAAGTTTGCCGAACACCATTTTTTCCAAACCAAAATTATCAGGGACCTGAAAAACACAAGTTACTTTGGCTATTTTTCATAAATTCTGTGGCTGTATCGAATTTCTACAAGTAGCTGATACTTACTAACAAAGACCTGTTCTTTCAAGTCCCGTAGTCAAATATTGTGATACCTAATATTTTGGCACCCAAAAGGGGGGTGCAGGGAGTCACCCCGTGTTCCCACTGCGGGGAGTCACCCTGGTCAATGCTATATACCTTTATTAATCAAAGAATGAATATATGTGCCAATAACATGGCATTATTATAGACAGTGCTAGCAATTAAAATTCTTTCAAAGAGCTTTGTGAACTAATTAATCCATTGGTTATAAAGTTTGTATTGTGTTAATAATAATATAAATGAGAGATCTAAAAAGAAGGAAATCTGGCAGGTTAGTATTAAACAATGTGATTTCATATATACTTGGCGATGTTTTAGGATCCGTTGGTGAGGCTGTGTTTACATGGAAGAAGCAAGGCTAAGAAGTGATGTCAGGCGTGACCTATCAGCAGAACTGTGTGTAGGGAGACGGGAAAGTGAACTAAATATGTTATTTTATTACCACTACTTCATAGCAGCTGCCGTACCCATTCTATGGGCCGGCGAATGCAGCTAGGGTGGTTGTTTCTACCTGGCGACTGCAACTGTCAATGCTTATAGTGACCAGCAACTAGCAATGTTTGATCAATGAATTCCAGCAACTCAGTCCTGTCTGTGTGGTAATCTTGGCCACCACTGGGACATTCTCTCGGGACTAGGTAGTTACAATTATAGGTAGCTATATATCTACAAAAACATGAACTCCTTTCCAAAACAATTCTTACGCAACAAACTACAACTTGTTTATAGTAACACCACTGAATATAGCCAAGTAAGTCAGAAACTCTAGTCACAGCACCAAAGTTTGTGGAACTGTGATGTTTACAAGCCAAAGTTTCCAGGAACATGAAATATTTCATCAATCTGAATATTTACAAGTAGCTGACACTTAGCTACTAACTAAGACCTGCTCCTTCATGTGCCGTAGTCAAAATGTAATCCCATTTCCAACGTTCTGGTGCCCATAAGGAGGATGGTAGGGAATCACTCTAGGTTGTCCATCATAGGGAGTGATTAGCTACTACTATTAGCAAAGATAGAATGAGCAAATTCAAAATCATTCTCTAGAATTTAACACTGATACAAATAACACTAAAATAATAGCAAAGATCTCCTTGAGATCTTGAATCAGCCGCAAAATTTCAGAATTCCCATCTTCTGCAGACTGGGGAAGGGGAAATAGCGTCAACTGTGATGACTCCCCGCATTTTGCGCATACTTTAAAATAACTCAAAAAGTACATGGCCGAGAAACTTCGTATTTACGGTGTGTATAGCTACTATTATGACCATGGAGCACCATAGGTTTCAACATTCTATCGTTAACAAAAAAAAAGTTATTTACAAAAAAACGTGCGGCGAGCTACGACCCCAAATCGGGGGTGACTCCCCGCACCAAACAGGGTGACTCCCAGCACCCCCCATATATCAATAATTGAAACGCAAATTGAAAGTTTGAGAGTACTAATAGATAGAGCGTGCCTATATTAGTATATATCAGTTGCTTAAAACAAAATTTTACGTTAAATATTACGTCTGTGACAGGTGTTTCTGATGCTCGTCTTTTGCTGCCGTCATACCCGACATTCGAAAGATTTTTTTCCTAATTTCGCTGCGGGATACAAAGTTTTTCTTCAATAATTGCAATCTAACTTTACTGGAAGTCATTTTTCCACATCCTAAACTAATAATGACCTTAAAGTACAGTAAAAGATCAAATATTACGAAAAAAAATATCTTTTAATTATTACGATATAACATGTAATAAATGTATTTCATCAATTCTATAGCAAACTTATTGCATTAACATGAATACAAGTCATGCTAGGTAAGGGATTGCTATCTTGATATGCAAATGTGATGAAAAATATTATTCCTGGGCATTAAACATAAGTTAGCTAACACTTAGGCCTAGACTTGTCACCATGTGTTAAAAAAATCAGGTCATTATAAAATTAGTTACGCATATTGAAATTAGCTGTGGTGTCATTATTGTGGGTCATTTAATTCCAAATGTCATTACATGAGTGTAGAATTGCATTTGATTACTCTTCACTGAAGAAAAAGGAAAATATTCAATAACAAAATACGTGTGGGGAATAACCCCCAATTTTTTTTTTCACCTGGGGTGACTCCCCGCAGTTGTATATTAGTATATATCTACTAAAGTTTACATTTCTTCACAAAATCCTTCATACACAACACACTACAACATATTTTGAGTATTAGCGTCGACCGGGGTGACTCCCCGCAGTCGAAAACCTAAGGTGACTCCCTGCACCCCCCTTTTGGGCACCAAAACGTCGGAAATCACAATATTTGACTACGGGACTTGAAAGAACAGGTCTTTGTTAGTAAGTATCAGCTACTTGAAGAAATTCGATACGTGCACAGAATTTATGAAAAATGGCCAAAGTGAAGGTGTGTTTTTCAGGTCCATGAAAATTTTGGTTTGGAAAAATTGACGTTCCGCAAACTTTGATGCTGTGGCTAGAGTTTCCATTGGATTAGGACCAAATTTGGTGGTGATACTCTGAATATCGTGTAGTTCGTTGTGTAAGAAGGATTTTGGAAAAAAAATGTAAACTTTCGCAGATATATGCAAATATACAACTGCGGGGAGTCACCCCAGATGAAAAAAAATCGGGGGTGACTCCCCGCACCTATTTTGTTATTAAATATTTTCGATTTTCTTTATTGAAAAGTAATCAAATGCAATTCTACACACATATGATATTTGGAAGTAAATGACACACAATAATGACACCACAGCTAATTTCAATATGAGTAACTAATTTTATAATGACCCGATTTTTTTAACACATGGTTACATGTCTAGGCGTAAGTGTTAACTTATGTTTAATGCTCAGGAACAAAAACTTTCATCATATTTTCATGTCGAGACAACAATCCCTTACCTAGCATGACTGGTATTCATGTTAATGCAATAAGTTTGCTATAGAATTGACAAAAAAAAATTTTTACATGTTATAACGTAATATTAAAAAGATCGTTTTTTCGTAATATTTGCTCAATTACTGATACTTTAGGGTCATAATTAGTTTAGGATGTGGAGAAATGACTTCCACTAA